>JAUZND010056098.1:0-18790 GCA_034780555.1 Coelogynopora nodosa
AACCTGTCATATGAGAACCTGTCATATGAGAACCTGTCATATGAGAACCTGTCATATGAGAACCTGTCATATGAGAACCTGTCATATGAGAACCTGTCATATGAGAACCTGTCATATGAGAACCTGTCATATGAGAACCTGTCATATGAGAACCTGTCATATGAGAAAATATGTCACAAACTAGTCCCCTTTTGCAATAAAAAATATTTAAAATATGTTGAATGTAATTTAAATGGGCTAATAATAAATACAACTGGTTGTTATCGCCAACAACGGTTTATTATATAATTTCTTTCATTACTCGTTTATAGCTCAAAATATAACACACATTTAAAAACTAAATATAATACGTTAGTATTATGAAACATGTATACCTAATGTTATTACAATTTGCATATTCACATTAGAAAAATTTATAACCATCGTAATATCTTTCACATTGATAAAAGTGTTAAGTTTCTGTGATAAATATTTACTCTAGTAAAATTTACAACCATTATAATAATATATATATATATAATATATCTCATTGATAAGTGTGAAAGTGTCTGTGTGTTGTGTTATTGATTCAGAATTATTCTACAATTGATCATTATAATGTCTGACACCAAAATTGACCAAACGTGTATTTCAATATCATTACTTTAAATAAATAAATCCATCTGCAATACTAATTCTGGAGATCGAATTAATCTTGAAAATAATTCAAGCCATGTTTTATTTTTCAAAATGTATTCCTAGAAACATGTCAAAATTGCAAAAAAAATTATAGTAACTATAACATGTTTTAATACATTATTGTATACATGTTAAAAAATAATTTATAATTATATCGTATAAACTGTCACTCAACGTGGGCCTTAACGACTTTTTGGCCGACTAAACTCGGCCTGGCTAATGCGTTGCAGAATATATGTTAGTATTAGGTCATAAGTAGTATAGGAATGGTCGATTCTGGCACACAACTTGACCTTTTGACCTTTAACACCCTACCTCCCTGTCCCCAGCCCCATCCCTATAGCAGAATGAAATTAAATAGATAGACTAACAGAATAGCTATGAGTCAGTGCTTATTTTTTTATTCAGTTGAAATTCGACAGAATTGTAGATATTTTACCATTGTAATGTATTATGGCCATATATTGCACGATGCTTTCAATGAGGATTCTGACGTTCACTCAGCTTAATTTTGCTACTTACAGATTGATCTCCCTCACCTCAAGTATAAATAGACAAGCTTTTACAGCTAAATTTCATTCTGCTTCCAGCTCTCGATATGAACGGTCGTAATTGAAATCGGTCTCTCCGGACTTATTTTATAACTTTATCCTCAGATGTCCAAAATTGTGATGGATGCTGCGGACATGACAAACAGTCTGAAACATGATACAAAACCACATATCGACAGCGATGAGCAGGGCTACGCATTGATGCAATAGTTGCGTATTGACGATGTTGAAATGAATGGCCGGCTTTAGATTGATATACATAGTGTTTACTAGGACAACGGATATAGGGAGAAGAGAGTATTTTATTGACATGATATTTAAAGGACTTTTACTATATTAACATGTTAGGAGAGAACAGCATTGTATTATCGAATCTTGAACGATATTTGCAACAAGCGGTACAATCGAATCATCCCGGCAAAGCATTATCACACCTCCTCGGAGTGCCCGAGGGGCGAAGGACTAAAATAATTGAAGATTTTGTTAATCTCAGAATACAACAATTATAAGCATACGCGGATGTACATATGCATGCGTAAGTATTAATGACATTTGTATGCTTACTTTTCTATTCTGTCAACTGCTGTATAATTTTGAAATAATTATAATAATAAATGACATTTATTCTATCTCATAAATCATGTGTGCTTCAATTATTCAAAATAAGGGAATTTTTTAATGAATTTATAATTTGGTAAAAGTTCACTTATATGACCAATCGGAATTAATTGAGACAATATAGAACGAAACGGATAGTGTAAGAGACCATCTAAACTGTTAATTTTTTTAAATGGACCATGTTGTATACCTTCAAAATTATTAGAAAACACATGTAGAATGATTGCATTTCATGATAATTTCGTAAACATTCACATATATATACAGCTGGAATTAATTAAGACAATATCGAACGAAACAGACTCTATATAAGAAAATTTAGAATAGATAACTCATAATGAGATAACATTATCTAAAAAATATACACTAAATACAACCAACTAGATTATTGATAAACATAATTTATGTCTGTTACATTTTCAATCATGAAGGATAATTAACCTATATATGTAAAACGGTTCGAATTCCTACACACTTCACTAAGCGACCAATCCCAAAGAATCCCGCAAGATTATTGCCTTAAGAATCCCAATTTTTTTTCTCAAAAAACAATTATTAAATAATAATAGTCACCACGAGATGCTAATAGTTTACACATAAGAATTAACACCAACAACATAAAAAGTATTAGAAATAATTTGATTTAATTTAAAGCATGTGTCCCAAAAGCACATAATTTATGACAAAACATATTACGTTACAATTTAAAAATAATATTCAAGTTGTTACGACCGATTAACGTTTAATCGATTCATCAAGTCATGACATTTTTGCAAAATGGCGTTTTACATATCATCCAGTTTTTGTACAATTAATTGTAAAGTAGTTTGCATAGCATCCAGTTGTCGTCCATGAGTTTGTGAAGTGGTTTGCATAGCATCCAGTTGTCGTCCATGAGTTTGTGAAGTGGTTTGCATAGCATTCAGTTGTCGTACGTGAACAGTTATATCTTGAATGCCCCTCCGCATTGATTGAAGGATCTCAACAGTTGGAGAGAGATTTTCTTCTATAGTACAAAATTATTAAATGTATATAATGCATTTAATGTTTGAATACTGAACTAAACATAATTTATTAATGATGCAAATATAATATAATCTCTTATTACCTGTAGCATCAGCAACTAAAATTTCATATGCCGTATTCTGAAAACATACGTCAATATATGTCAATTTTAACTATTAACATATATAAACTGATAACTATAAATCTAGTATTTATTTATAAAAAAGAATAGTATTTATTTTAGAAATAATTTAATTAGTTATGTACACTATACAAAATTGCCGTATTACAACATGGCTTGCTGGTAGATGGGGATGATGATTATAAAAGTTTTAATATTTTTATATGCATATATAAAATTTGTACAATATCAAACAAATTCGAATTTGATTTTATAATTCTGTTGAATACTTACTTAATATTGGATTTTTAATTGATGCTTATTCGTTTTCTTAATCTTACTATTTACAAATTAGCGTCATTTAAAAATATGGGTTTAACATTTTTCAGTTATAAAAAAAATCGATTCGATATTCAATTTAATTTATTGCTTTTTCATATGTTTATATTTAAATATACTAATATACGCATTCTTGCAATTTAACTTTAATTGTTTCATTTTGAAATTAATATATATTTTATATATATATAGTTCATGTGAATTTGATAGCACAAACAATTGAATGTCGAGGATGCGGTTAAGGCCTGAAGCAAACAATAATAATCTCCGTAAATTTTCAAACAATTATATATCTCGTTATTAATGATACTTATAACTATTAAATTTTATTCAATTGACTGTACAGTTTTGTCTTTCAAGTAATTTATTTGTTTAGGAATTTATTATTTATAACTATGTCTCTATTAAACTGTTTCGTATTATAATATGAGAAGCAATTGAAGATGTTCCCTACTGTACTTACATAAGGTCATTACTCAAAAAGTTTTTTTTGAAGATATGTTTAGTGTTTTTAATATGTACTACTTGCAATCCGGTCGTAAGTAGGCAGGGAGACTAGGGAACCTGATGATATCAGAATAGCTCGAGAACGGTAGTGCTAATTATTTCTGTTGATTGTACTTTCTCTGCGATTAGTGCTTACTTAGTATGAAACACATCAACAATAACAACTGACATTAAAAAATATATAAATATAGCTGTAATAGTACGTACGTCAGGTGAGCCACTTCTTTCGGCTCCATAAGGTTCTTGTGGGTTCTCCTATATAAAACGATTAGGCATTACTAATTGGATGGATTCTGCATTCAATAACCTAACTTAACATACATTTAATTATACAATATACAAATATACAGTTTATTGTGTTAGCATTTGTGTGTTAATTTGGCCCCCTTCCTTTTTGGCTGTTCTACTGTTAATAAAATACATACTTTTATTTATCACACAATAAATATAATAATTGTTAAATATTTTCACAATGGTTTAAAGCAACTATCACGCACATACAGATCAGATCAATTAATGAATAAATAATTCATTCAATAACATTTTCAACAAAATTTGAGTAAGTAAAACAACTCCGCTGTCCATGATCACACAATAATGTTTTTCATTTGATGTTCCAGAATAATTTATAATAGTAAAAAATAGCTAAACTAATTTGACATAATTCTTAATATAATGTCAATATCTCTTATTATAAAATACTTTAAAAATGTATATTATTTATGCAATGCAATTACAATACATGGACACGTTAAATGTTAAACAGAAAGGAAAACACAGATAACTTACAGATATAAATTTTTTAACTACATCGTTGATTTCTGGAATATAATTATCAATACATATTATAAGGGTTAACATTTTTTATTTTAAAATTTGCCAACACAACAATCTCATCTGATTTATATAAGTTTATACATTTGCATAGATTTATATATAACTGCAAGTAGTGTGGAAAGCATACGAATGATTTTGAATTTTCGCGCCAAATTTTGTTTTAATTTTTTCCCCGCAAATTAGAATTAGAATTTGTTTTTTGGTTTCATTGGCTACCTATTGGCTGATTTAAACAACGTCAAGGTCGTTTCCGGGTAAATAGGAGCTAGTATTTTAAATTTAAGGTTCCGGGAGTCAATCAGATTTGAATATTTGTTTTTAGTTGCTATGGCTACCTATTGGCCGATTTAAACAAGGTCAATGTCGTTTCCGTTTAATTCAAGTTCACTGATTTTAATTTGGATAACTAGAAATTGGTAGTAATCGATCATCAATTACAATTAATCATTTTCCCTAATACGTTGCATTGTAGCCATATAATACACGATCAAGGTTATTTCAATGGGAATTTTGAATAAATCAAAGTAGCTGGGTACGATTATACCAATTTAAAATTGATCAGAGGTACCCTAATTGTAGTAATAAATCATTCACCTACAATTTATTGATTTTTATTAATATGTTGCATTGTAGACATGTAATGTCATATCCGGGTGCTTGCAATGGGGAATTTCGACTAAATTGAGGTCTTTGATTAGATTATAGATCTTTCTCAGTTCGACGCGTTGCAGGGCGGATTCACCATTCATGATGACAAATTCAAGTATGGAAATGGTTTGAAATATATTACTAGTATATACTGGTATTTATAGAACGTAGATTCTATTAATAAATACTATGAGTATACTTTGAGTGTACTATAAGTGTATACTACAAGTGTATACTTGTATAATTATACTATAAAAGTTTTAAACCTTAAACTCTTAAAGTTTAATATCCTAATATCCCTAAACTCTTAAAGTTTATTATCCTAATATCCCTAAACTCTTAAAGTTTAATATCCTAATATCCCTAAACTCTTAAAGTTTAATATCCTAATATCCCTAAACTCTTAAAGTTTAGTATCCTAATATCCCTAAACTCTTAAAGTTTAATACCAAAAACTTCTAAAATACTTAATCTCTTAAATCCTTAAACTCATAAATCTCTAAACTCCTAATTCTCTAAACTCCTAAATCTGTAAACTCCTAAAATATATTCCCTTCGTTTGAATCATTGAAGCAGATAATGAATGAGATAAAATGCCATTTATTATTATTATTATTGCAAAAGTGACAAAGTAGCAAAGTAAACTTTTAGCGTATAACAATTTTATTTAGTGTCACTGCTATTCCAGGGGCGCACCCAGGAATTTTTTTGAGGGGGGCTACAATTTATTAGGGGCCCGTTTTTCTTTTGAGGGGTCCCAAGAATAATAGTATACAATGTTTTAAGCTTGAGAAGCTAGGGGCCCTCCCATAACGTAGAGGGCTATCTGAACATTTCAGGGGGTACGTAACTCCTGTACCCCCCTCTGGGTGCGCCACTGTATTCCTCTTAATCGTTCGGGGTATCGGCAATGTTGATATAGCCTTCTCCAATTTCACCAGCCAATGCCCACTGTCCGACTTGCTGTCTAACCTGATTTCGAAATATGTACCAACTTTTTTATAGCTTCTTCCAATGCTACATTGCAACATATTGGTAAAAATCAATAGTTGTAGTTGAATAATTGTTTACTACATTTAGGGAAACTCTTATCAATTTCAAATTAGCACAATCATACTCAGCGTTGCATTGTAAAAAATGAATATTTGAATTTGAATGATTAATTACTACTAAAAAATAGAGTACCTCTGATCAATTTCTAATTAGCAAAATTATACTCTTTGACTTTGAATTAATAGGAAACGTCCCTGACATTGTTTATATTTACCAATAGGTAACCTTAGCAACCAAAAACAAATACTCGATTCTGATTAGCTCCGGGAACCTCAAATTTGAAATTTCCGCCCGTAATTTACCCAAAAACGACATTGAACTTGTTTAAATCGGACAATGGGTAGCCATAGCAACCAAAAACAAATACTCGATTCTGATTAGATCCCGGAACCTTAAATTTTAAATCGCGTCCTTTATTTACACGGAAACGTCATTGACTTAGTTTAAATCAACCAATAGGAAGCCATAGCAACCACAAAAATTGGATAAAAAATGTTCAAAAAAATTGCCGCTAAAATTCAAAATGATTTAACATTTCTGGGGGGAGCTAGGGGGGACGTAGAAGTCTACCTTCCATACTAGTACTGCACATAGACAAAAGTATATGCAAAATTGTCAAAATGTAATAAAACGTCTTCAAAATGTAATAAAATTTAACATTAATATTTTTTCTAAATAAAAATTATCTTTGTTTAATAAAATACTTACAATTAGCTCATGAGAGGCATACTTTGTTATAAATAATTTGATCAAAAAGTTTTCGCTAGGTACAAACAAACTAGGTTAGCCAGGTATCATAAAAATGCGATATCATTGAATCACAACATATTTTTTTCGAAATTATTAAATTAAAAATCTTGATATATAACATAATATATTGATATCTAGGCTGTTTCGACAGTTTTTGAAATATATTTATTTTTAGATTGTGGGAAAAATATTCTCAATTCAATCATCCTTAGCATTTACATGCAGATAACTATAAAAATATAGTTTTCATATCTTGTTCCATTTCTAACTGAAAACAATATATATACATATATATAAATTGACTTTTTAAAATATTTTTTGAGATTTAGTTAAACAATTTCGAAAATCATTCTAAGCACTACAACACATAATTAATAATATGTAAAAAAATTATATAAATAAAAAATATATGTTGATTAGTGTAAAACGTACCGCTAATGTTAGATTTCTTGTTATCCAATATTGTGGTGTTGTCATGAAAGAAATCATCATAAAATTTGTCCAGATCTGGATGTAAATTAAGATACATATTTAAAACATTATGGCACATTATAGGATATTATCAAAAAATTATATATACATATTTTGTAAAATAATATATTGTATACTACAACTTTCAGATTTTTTTACTCAGCTAAAGCGGAGAATAGATTTAAAAATGTTTTAAAATTAATATTTTTTGCCAACAATGAAAACTTATTTACTATCAATAAACTAGTCAAGGGACAAATATAAAATTATAAAATGATAAAATACAAATATTGAAGTTTATTGATGGAAAAATGTTTATATTATAAATAACACAACAAATAATACGTTACAAAAATATGCTTCTTTACAAGAACTAAAGTAATACTTTTGTTGTAAATTCTAATTCTATTTCCAATAGAAATTATATTATTTTCAATTTTAACATATCTGACGAAATATTATTTTTTGCTAAATAATGTTATATACCTTTTACGAAAGATTCCATGTTCAATGGTGATTCATCATCATTGTCGTGCCATTTATTGAACATCTTTTGTATTTCTTCTGCAAAGATAGTATGTATAAAAAGAATATTATATGGTTATATATAATATCATTATAATGATAAAATAGAAAACATTAAAAATCACTTTATAGTTATAACAAATCAAATTTTGTTTTTGAAGTGTTCTTTCACGGAACTGCAGTATATTTAGAAGTTATGAAACATTCCTGGTGGTAGTAAGATGTTAGTATAAAGCAGCAGATAGGATTGATGATATAACAAATAATTCAGTAATATGTAAATAGTCTATACAGGGTTATATAACTAGTTTAATGGATTTAAATATTAATTATTTATCAAGGTAAGGTAAGGTAAGGTAAAAGAATTAGAGGATTTCAAGGCTAAAATGGCGTCAACAAGTTGTCAGATTTTTTAAAGTTATTACTCATCTTGTTATTCAGTAAAGTTTAAATTAATTAATAAAACAAAGATATAATCAAAATCTCAATTTACCAATAAAACATACAATGATTAAGGGGAGATGGATAAATTAAACATTTTTTGTTTTATCATTTGTTTTACGAAAGTTTACATAACATTATCTGACATTAAAAATATAAAAGTTATACCGATTTGATTAATTGTGCTTTATAAATCTTATTCATTTATTTATTTCTTTGCATATTAAAAGAAACGTATATTTTGTAACAGATTATTCCACTTCGGCCATATTGGCTATGCAAATATTTATGCAAACTTGAAAACTGTGCATAGTAAAAAAAGTATTAAATTTGGCTTAGTTTAGAACGAATAGAATTTAAAGTCTTAAATCTCTGAGCATCATACTATAGGATTCACGTGGGATAACTGAATATAATATAACTCACAATTGATTTGAAATTGGATACACATATGGAATTTGTCTGATTTTACAATACAATCCATTACACGTCGCTCACAATCATAAAATACCTTGTATCCTACATTCTGGAATACCATCTAAGTCGTATACATCTACTGAACATGTGGTCAAATATTTTCAAATATTTTCTTTTAGTGGTCAAATATTTTACGTTACCATTTATAGGCTAAAACTTTTCTGCCGCAAAATCTAAGTAAGAAATCACGCAATTTCTATGAATAAAATATTTGTAGTATTCGAGGGCTACAACACTATGCCACACTTTTCTCCGAATACACATATGCAAGATATATATTCAATATGTTAGAACGATATTTATTGTATAACCAACTCATTAATTTTTTTTCTTTAAATAAAATAGCATACCCGTCAAGTCATAATTTTTGCCGCTTGTGTCTCCAGTGTTCCAATTTTCAAAAAGATTACTTAGTTGTTCTGTAAATTAAAATATAAACATGTATAATAAATATTTAAATGATAAAAAAGCTATAGTATACAAAGAGGGTTGATTTTAGATTAATCATTTGATCGGTGCTGTCACTATGCCTTTATCCCATTACCCTTATAACATCTACAACACCTCAGCTGCTCTAGTGATTTGATTATTTGCCCAATTTGTTTTTCTGATTTATATCAATCAAAATTGAGCAAACATTTGCTCGTAGATGATCGTGAACAGTTATCAATCCAGTGTTTTTAATAACAAATATTCAGAGATACCAACTTACTTTTGTGCATATATCCATCATATTAATATGTCATATGTATATCTAACATTTAACTATCACCATATCATCATCATAAATCAGTTTATTAGATAATAAAAATGGGAATACAAAATTTATAGAGTTAAGACATAAATGAATAGTTATGTGACAAAATTTATATTCATCAGTGAAGTATTAATTAATAAGTTATTTGTTCTTGTTTGTGAAAGTTTTTCATACTTCTCGTTGTTTTGTTGCGTTGAGTATTTATGTCATCTCGAGTTGGGGAAGACATTCTTTGACCTGTTTTGTGAATGACAGTCGATTTCCTTGGACGACCTTCATGGGTTCTTCGGGTTCCAACAGTATGAGTTGCGATGCCGGTTAGTCGTTGAGCACACAGTGGCCAATGAAGCTCGAATGGTTTGACGATTTCGGATGCTTTGGGGAGGCCAGCATACAAAACTGTGTTTGTAGTATGATCATGGTATAAAATGCTTTTCGCTCTGCAAAGCATTCTAATGTAGGTACTATCAAGTCTGGATGTCATTTACTTTGTTAAAGTCCAGGTCTCGCTGTTGTATAGTAAGATACTCTGCACTATGGTTTTAAAAATATTGATCATGTTGTTGGTAGAACATGTTGATTTCCATACTTGTTCGAGTTTGTTTGTGGTCGCAAAGGCAAGGCTTATTCTTGAATTAAAATCTTTAGCAAATGAACCACCCAACCACAGAGGTACTTAAAGTCTTAAACTTTTTCAATTATTCCAATGGAGACGTGTAGATTTCGGAAGTTTATGCTGTTGAACCTTATGTATTCGGCCTTTTCCCTGTTTATTCTGAGGCCTACTGATAAAGCAAAGTGTTCTACTGTGTTGAGCATAAGTTGTTCGTTTTCTATTGTATTACTTAGGAGTGCGATATCGTCTGCGAAGTCTAGATCCCGAATACTGCGCGCTGGATGTCTTATTGATCTTCTTTTTTGATAGGTGAATGCTGTATCTTCTCCACATTGATGAACTGCAATGCGAAGTATGTAGTCCACAATTTTGACAAATATGAAAGGGGCTTCTTGTAGGACACTTCTGTTATGTCGAATGGTCACTGACCCCATGAGTTGTAAGTATGTGATCGGTAGTGTTTGTGTATAGGATCATGATCAATAGGTATGAAAACCTTATGAGGGATGCCATACGAATTTAATTATAATATACAACCTAATTGTAAAAACGCGGTTACGAATAATTCTCAAACCTCAAAAAAGTATTATTTATTATTATATTTTTGAATTTTGAAAAAAAAAAATTTAAACAGTGAATTTAAGGAGGATTACACATTGTCAGATGATTTGGTATAGTCTAAAAGAAATTTGTTTAGGTGCAGGTAGAGAAACAAGTACGCATATAATAACACATTTATAGCATTTTCATAGACTCTACTTATAAATTCATTTTCAACTGAATACAATAATAGTCAGACAACACAGACACTCGATTTGGTTGACATCGCTCAGTGGTTTGAACTTGACAATGTTCTGACTATTTAGTTACCCGTTTTATGTACTCCTTTCTCAAACTGTAAAAATCTTAATTGAAGCAACAGTAAGTACACGATAGATGATAAATAGGGCATATCAATATACTTACTGTATGGTAATTTTCTCTCTGTATCATTATGTTATGAATATTTTATATTAAGGATATACGATATTAACTATAGTTCAATCAAATCAAAATACTGAAGTGTATATGTATATCCTTGCTATATTCTCGAAATTTATAAATGGTGGATTCATATTACCTTTCTGTAAAAACAAGTATTTTGTGTAGAGGTCTGTTGGAATGTACATCCCCTACTTACTTCCCTTTACTAATACTTAATCTCTTAATTACATCTCATAAGTACGTACTTATTAGACTCTACAATAATTATTTCACTAATTTAAGTTTGGCCCAATATTAAATCAGAATATATATATATATATATTGGCAATTCAATTTCTCACTTATTATATAAATATTGTATATATCTATTTAGTGAAAACATCGTTATATTCTCCGTATGAACAACGATTGATATGTAAGCAGTTTCCATTTGGTGTATAAGACGCTGTAAATTGTCCAGGTTAACCTGGTCCTTCTTGTGATATTGATCCTTTTATATGTTTTTGACAACTTCACCAGTGTGTTCTATTACAAAAGGAATGGCGGATACTTCATAAGGTACAAGTTTTCTTCGTTGACGCGCATCATTAGTTTATATACTCTTCTGGTAATCTCTTCTGTATTTATGAAAAGAAAACCTTCTCATCTTTTATAACAATAGTCTGCATCAACTATCTGCTACTCTATCTGGTAATACACTCTGCTGCTACCTGAACCTTCGTCGTAGTCTTATTCTTCTTTTTGTTTTTCACCTATATTGCTAAGAACAGTATGGAACGAGTTTGTTGCTAACTTTGTTATATACAGGAATTTGCGTAATGGCCTATACTCACCAATCGCGACCCGACGATACACGATAGAACGCCGCGCGGCAAAAAATTAATTTTAATTTCTACTAAGTGCGACGCGACGAAATAATATGCTATTATGGCTCTACAGAGATATGTCTACCTTCATGAAAAGACCACGTACTACTATATCTGCTTAACCACTTCAGCCCGGTGTCACGTATAGATTGGGGAGATAAGTATGCAGGTAGCTATTGTTTGTTCACGACCAATGCCTACAATCTGTGTTACTGAGGTGCCCTCTCTCACTCTTACCTTTATGTGTAGAAACGTGTGTGTATGAATGATGTCTAATCAGTTAGTATAGTGTTTATATTAAAAATTGATTTAGTGGAATAATTTCAACTTCAGTTTCGTCACGTCGCGTCTTGTCGCGCTTAGTGAAAATAGGTTCATTGAAATAAATGTAATGAACTTTTTTTGTCACGTCGCGTCGCGCTTGGTGGGAATATGCCTTAAGTGATGCTTTCCTTCCTCTTTTATACTATACTAATAGAATTTAAATAAAAATGAAGAAGATTAACTTAAAGAGTTGAACAGATACAAAAACAAAGAACTTTATACGACTGCAAATGCTAACAAAAAGCTATTTGATGTTCATTATAAAATAAGTTGACCATTTTATTATTCGAGTGACATGAGAATATTAAAATCCAGTAGATATTTTAATCGAATGATTTAAAATAAAATAAATGTATCAGCATCGGAAATGTCATAAATGAAATAATTTCTACATACCAATTAATTTAATGGAAGACGTTGCAGAAACACTTGAAAACTAAAAAAAATAAAAATTAAACATCTAATTTAGATTAAGCTACAATGTAATAATACAAAACAAAATAATCTAACTAAAAATATATATTAATTTAATTTAATTAAATATAATTATATTAAAATAAAATAAATAAATCGAAAATATAGAGAAATATTATTATTAATTAAGTATTATGCAATACATGCACATTTTATATTGGATTGGGAAATGCTTTTTTAGTATGAACTTAATCTATACTATACTTTCCCCAAATGTCTCTGAAATAAAACGAAGTTTATTATATGTGTGTTAATAGTTAAAACGATACAGTTCTTAAATATATATTTAAGTTTTAGAAGGCCTATCTATAATTTTCGAAAATGGTCAAATTGGACTTATTAAATAATATATTTAGGTTATTAATATCAGTTATTATTATAATGCAGGCCATCGATTAAAAGGAAGAGTTAACTACTACCCAAGAGAAGAGATAAGGTACTTCTGTTTATGCGACAGATTTGAAATTTTGCAAAAAATTAACGCGAACAATGCATGATGATATGAGGCATCAACTATTTCTATTTCTATGAATTTATACAACGTCTATAAATGGAAAAATTTTCCATTTATACTAGCATGTTTAATTAACAGACTAATTTTGTTCAGTGTAATACATGTGTCATAAACATACGTTGTTTAAAATTTAACATTAAAATAAGAAGTATAGGAAGGGTCGATTTTTTACGATCCGGATCATTATGGATCATAAGTGTGCCAAAATCTGTCATTGGATATATTTTTAAGGTAGTAACCTATTACAACTAAAGTTGACATAATGACTCACAAATATAAGTGAAATATATGTATACTACTTACAAATATTTTTAAGTAGTATATAACCGTAAACATTTTAATTCGTGTCTTATTTCATTATAATATTATTATTTAATTATAAATATTGTTTTTCGAAACATTACATCATTGTGACGTCATTTTTCTTTTTAGTCTATAACTTTGATGTTTACAAATTATGTAGGGGGTATGGGTGGTAGGAGGGCGTAGGGGGGTAGGGGGGTAGGGGGTAAGAAGGGGATTGTGGGGGTTGGGGTTAGGGGGGTACAGATCAAAAGTTCATGTGGGCAGCCAGAGTCGACCCTTCCTATACTACTAAAATATAATTACTGTAAATGAAAAGTAATAAATTCTGATTATTTGTTTTCAATAATTATACTACGTATTACGTACCCCAGCTTCATCATCTCGCTGAGCTTTAATAGGATCAGGTGGATTTTCCTAAAAATTATTGAAATAAGTCATTAAACAAAATATCTTGATTTAATACGACGACTTCTAAATCCACAATTGTTAAATGTTGGTACAATTATATTGAAAAATTAAATAAAATTGTACAGAACCATTTCCAAAAATACAATAACAGTTTTTGGCGTAGATAACAAGAAAAATATTCATTCTATAAAATGTTTTTATTGAACCTATTGAAATATATATAATTCATTGTATAAATATATATACAAATACAAATACATAAGTATATAAGTATATATATAAATTTAGTATATATATATATATAAATATAAGTACAATACATATAAATTCATTGTACGGTTTTGTCATGTAATATGAAAAACTTAATTATAATGTCCGGGAAAAAAATACTAATAACACATGACTGACACCTTCCAGATCTTTATGATATATATTTTAGTTGACCATTTCAAAACAAATATATTATTACGTGTCAAATTCTCAGAATTTGTAATAATTATTATTTTCACTTATAATTTACTATTATGAAATGTTGACATATTGGGACAGACGCTCATAATTTCCGGACTATTATTTTCCAATATAAAATTGGTATGACTGTTCCAAAACAGAAGCGATTTACCATTTGAAAACCAAATAGATTTCTGTAATTACCTTATATTCTCTAAATAAATGGTTCGCGTTATAAGTTAAAACTATTTAAAATTACATGATATAGTTGTAGTAATAATTTTAAATGCTATAATAATATACATTTACAATAAGTATCGGTTACTATATAGTTGACGAAATTTGAAATAAATGATACATGTTAAATTTGTTTACTGGTTATGTAAAAAATATAACATATCAAATCATTTGATCAAGTAAAAATAGATAACATTTAAAGATACTGACATAAATTCAGTGATTATTTTATGAGCCAAATACGAAAATATAGAGAAACATGCAAATGTTCATTATTAAAAGTTACTATAAATAAAATTAACTTACATCATACTGAGTGTCAAGATTTTTTACAAGTTCTGCAAATTAAATAAACAATAAATTACATTTATTCTATTCTGCACTATTCTATTGTATTCTGTTCTATTCTATTATATTCGATCCATTCTATTCTATTCTATTCTATTCTATTCTTTTCTTTTCTTTTCTTTTCTATTCTATTCTATTCTATTCTATTCTATTAAATCTTATAATATTAAATTATATTATATTATTTTTGTATTTATATTGGATCCAATGGTATCATAAATAATATAACAACAATTTTACGTATAATTCGAAGATGAAAGTTTTATCAAATCATTCGAATTGTAAAAAAGCTGATATACTCTGCATATATTTTATTATATTCATCATTATTTGTATACATAACATCATATTTTATGGTTAAGACGTCAATATTATAGTCCAATCATTGTTTACTATGATCTTACATAGATTGAGACAAAATAAAACTCAACGGATTTTGTTTCCTGATTATATCCTAATTGACAGCAAAAATAACAAAGAATCCTATTTAAGGAAAGTTCTTAATTACGTGGGTAGTCTAAAATTCGACCGACGCCCGGCCTAGGGTAAATAATTATTATAAAGTTGTAATATATTTTGTTGTTCAATGACACAATTTCAGTAATTTACTAATTAAAGGATAATAATTCCGTATGAAATGGTAGTTATGCTTATTCTGCTTGTCACCTAATAATTCTTACTTCATATTTGTAACAGTCACGTCAACTGCAAAAGCCTAGCTTGGTCAGCCATTTCTTTCATGTCTATGGTGTAATTAATCTTATAAGTTATAGACATCGAAGACGACTATAGCGTTTCCGTACAGATTCATTATATATTTTATGTTCCATGTCTCTTTATGTAGATTACGGGATGCATTGAACAAATGCCCTACCACATTATAGGTGATTAACCCAATAGTTTAGTGTAATATTTTTGGCGATTATTGGAAAATCCCGCGCGGGATCCCGGTAAAGAAGTGCAATATTCTTGCAGGATTATTGCGAGATTTTGTATAATATTTTGAGATTTTTTTATTTCTAAATTCTGCAATAATATGTTTTGGGATTATTGCGGGATACTTCATGATACTTTCAAGATTTGTGCGGACTTATTGCAAGAAATAGTGCATCTATTACATACTATATATATATCTCGTCATAATATAGGATGTCTACTGGAACATTTGGTCCAGTAACATCCCAAATGGTATCAGTAAGTTTGTATTACGGAGGACTATTGAGAATATGTGTCAACATCAGGGCATTGAGAGCTACATCTACAAAGAAGTGTGCATAAACTGCCTATGCAAGAGCCTTGCCACACAACATATGCGACTACTGATTTAGAGGCATAAATCAACTCCAGCATTTATTGTATCCAGTATGAAGTCATCAGGTGTCGATGCATCCAAGAAAGTTTATTTCTACATAGATGCTTCCTAATTATAGATGGCATAAAATCCATTGAGCTTGATTCAATTACAATTTGAAACAGGTTAACCAAATTTTCTTAATAAAGGGCCTGTACTTACAGCATTAGTAGTATATATGTATTAAGGTAATCAATATTTATATATATACATTTATAGAACTACTTGTAGATAAAATAGATAAATCATACAAAGGAAATCAAAACTATCTTTACACTGATTGCCTGTTTTCTCTACTATCTGACAAATAAACTTATATAGTTTTAAAATATTTCTTTCTTTCTTAGTTACGTGAATTTTTGAACATAATTCGTACTTTATATACAATAATTTTATGTATAAAACTTGTGATTATACAGTTAGTAGTATGGGAATTCCAATATACAACAATGGCAAATATATATACACACACACTTATATGCGGAAATGTAAGAAAAAGTTATTACTAAATATGTAACAAATTTTCGTTTAAAAAATTAACTCTGATGACAAACAATTCAAAGAAAGAATACAACTAATAGTTCATAATTTTAAATAATTTTCTATTAATTAAATGGATACTGTACAATAATAACGATTTAGATTTTTTTTATAACGATTGACAATAAGCCTTGTGACGGCCTTTTTGAATTTAACCTGATATTGAAATTTTCACCAGAAGGATATATTATGTTTTTTTCTCTCATTTAGGACATATTCAGGCAACACAATTAGTTGACCTTGCTTCTGGTGCAATTTATATAGATTGACATTACATCGCAGACATCCCGGATTCGGATTGCCTTAATTCAAAAGATGTATTTCCTTTAACAAATTAATTTGTCCAGATAAACCGTATTCAACATTAACATAATTAAATTAAATTATGAAATGATATGTCAGATTCGTTGGATTAAAAGATGCAATTCTATATAATAATGTTTTCCCAGATTCAAAGTTTCACCGCGAACTCCTCAAATTTCCCAAATTCAGAAAAGCATATTGGTTAAATAATAAAGTTTACAATTTTCACAAATTCAAAATAATCTTTAAAATTTATGTTTGTGTGGATTCAAAAGTGAGCATTTTTTTAAATAATAAAGTTTTCCCAAATTTCCCGGATTCGGGTATAATAGTATAACCGGAAAAGTAGTATAATAACAAATCTGGGATGGAAAACCCATTTATATGTTATGTATAAACTCGATGGGACTAACTAACTACCATAAATTATGTATTTTTGGTACTAGCTCACGTCTTTTGCCAATTATTTTTATTACTAAAATATTTCACTATCTTTTGTTGTATATTAGATTTAAAACACATGATTTTGTTAACTTTCAGATGATCAAAACTACATAAAAAGTTTATGAAAATTGTACTTTTTAAGTAAAACAGAACCACCGTTTTTATATAATTTTGGTGAAACTTTATGTTTCTGATAAATCTTTTATATTACTGATCTATATTGAAATTTCAGCTAAATCACTTAAAGTTTAAGGATCTTCTTTGGGTTTCAATTATTAAAAGAATAATAACTAACATTTTAAAAAAGCGACCATTTTTTACCACCTATATAACGATGAAATTTGGACTCAAAATGAATAAGCGGCGGATTTGTACAACTTAAATCACTTTAAAATGTTAAGAAATTTTCAAACGGTGTCCATCTGAAAAATGTCTTTTTGTGTATTATTAAATAATACGTGTAGTATATGCTGCAGTTCCATTTTTATAATATATAATAAGATATAATACCATTTTTATTACCAATAGGGACTTGCTGATCTGGAATGTTACCTGCTGTAATCTGAAAACAGAACATATGTGAATGTTAACGATTTTATGAACTATTTTACATAATAATTAACTATATGGTACTTAATAAATACTATATATTATGATTTTTCAAACTGACAACCATATTATGTTTTTTATTTATGTATATATATTAGAGGAAGGGGGGGCATAACGGCCATGTTAAGAGAAATTCCTAATTTTTAAAAATATTATTCACGTATGTCTATAAAAACTATTTTACATGTATGGTTGTGAAGGTTTTAATAGAGCACAATATAAATTAGTCTTTAGTATC
>JAUZND010056109.1:0-40286 GCA_034780555.1 Coelogynopora nodosa
TTAACATTATATCCAAAATTAATAGTAGGTGTGCATGAGGCATGAAAAATCGGCATTTTTTAAAATATAAGGCATGCCTGAGGTGTGAAAAATTGGTATAACATTTTTATCTTTGGCGTGCCAATAGCAATATTCCCGAAAAAAAAAATTGTCGGCAGATGAAGTAGCAGACGTTGGAAACATTGAGTAAGTGTCCCTGGTTCTTCGTTATGTTGATATTATTAATGAAGTTAAAGAAGAATTTCTGGAGGTTATTAAAAGCTGAACGAATCACAGGACAATGTCAATATCTAGACAAAGTAATACTGAATAAAGTGAAAGCTTGGGGATTGGATCTGGAAACATGTGTTAGACAAGGCTATGATGGCATATCTAATATGAGTAGGGCTAAAAAATGGCTTACAAGCCATTATCTTAGAAGACGCACCTAACGCACTTTATGTTCACTGTAATTCCCATAATATATTCTGAACCTTTGGCTTTGTATTGTAAAAATGTCTTCAGTTCCTCTAGTCCACAACATGATCAACAGTATAACAGAAATGGCTTATTTTATCAAAAATTCTCCAAAACACCAATGTTTGCTTGAAAAGGTAATTGCTAAAGAGGCTCCTGAGAATAGGAAAATGAAGCTAATCAATGTGTGCAGGAGCCAGGAGTCAGGACATGATGGATTCGCAGACATGATGCATATAACCAATATTATGATCTTTACAATCCTATTGTCATGTTTCTCGACGTCATGGTCAACCCACATTTCCATCCAGAATACAATGCAGAATCATGGTGTTGGGATAGAGAATCCCTAATGAAAGCTAATGTGGCATACTATCATCAATAACATAACTCATAAGTATAACTTATGCATACATGTCAAAATAACCACGCAGCAATTACAAATTGCTGGTCAATAACAACAGTAGCTAAAAGAATGTAATAACAAGATAGCAGCTAAGTTTTACTTACGATTAATGTTATTATATCCTTTTTTATAAATTAAAGACTATCTAATGAAAAAACCATTGTTTGAAAAATTTCGTGAAAATTTGAATTAGTGAATAAAGTAATATTTATTATTTTACTTATTACAAACGCAAAAAACATTCCTCCAATGTTTTTCTAATAAATTTTTGAAATAATTTTTATTACAAGAAACTTTTTGCTTAAATAATAAATATACTTTACAATATTATTATTAAAATATGTGATGTTAATGTAGGGGTCATATTATACACTCAAAACACAATCAAGTTATTCCGCATTAATGTTTAACACAATAATTATATATGACATAAATTTTAATTTTAAAAAGATTACATTTACACAATATTTTCATAAAAATAGGAAGTGTTGTACTAATTTTTTTTAAACTAGTTGTTTCGAAGGGGCTGTCTAAAAATGACGTCAGACAAATTTAGGCCCTTTTTTACCAAACCTTCCCTTTATCACGCACAGTCACAAATTTCTAAACCCCCTTCAGAAATGATGTCACGTTAAGTTATATAATGCTTTCTTATATAAATTTGAATTACACAAAGTCATTATTTAATTATTAGAAAAGTAAGTATAAAATACAACTGGGTGTAATATACATACATTGTATATGGCGAAAATGTATCTGTAAAGCATGCGAATGTAAAATATATCCGCGAAGCATATTATGTAATCGATTTTAGACATTCCAAATTATTCGTCCTTTTCCCGCTGAGAGATCATATTTTGGATAAAAAAACAGGAGTCCCGATTTCGATTGTAAACTTTTTAGGAGCTGTTTTTTAATGTTCACTTCGACATCCACGCACAGAATGGAACCATTCAATTTCTTCTTGCTCGTTAACTTGTGCAATATATGACATACGTTATAGTTATTCCCGTTGTCTTCTTGTAGCAATTCGAGATGAGAGTATCTTAGGACGCAGGATGTCAACGGTCGTACTTGTTTTACAATGTTTTGTGACTTTTAAGAGAACGGACAGTAGCATAATATGCCTTGAATTTACTACCTATACGAGACAAATGTTTTGTTTCACAAATCTTTGTTTGGCAACACAAAGATTGTAGGGGATTTTGGTGAACTTTTGAACTATTTTCGGAGGAACAATTTTCTGAATCTCTAACGCAAAAATTGGTTAAAAATATCTGGTTTACCATGCAAAACAGTACGTCAAGTTGATTGTGCGTGCTGCTGCAACGATATTGACGGTGGAAGAAACTCACTCTTTAAAAAGTTATAAAGGGTTCTGCGCCTACCACCCCAGCATTCAGTACAGCTGTTTACGATTTACAGAAAGTACTGAGATTTTGGAAAACTTCCTCCCCCTCCATCACGCTTTGTCCCGAATTTAGAAACCCCACCCCCCTATTCAGCGTTACACAATTTTCGGACCGCTCCGAAGACATTTCACAATATGAACAGTACATCGTTTATGTAATTTCCAGCTTTAAAATCCAAAAAAATTGATTAGTTATATTATTATCTGTTTGTAATAGCAACAAATGTAGGTACCTGCACTAATGATAATATTTCGAATTTCATCTGAATCTATAGGTGTGTTCACGGAGAAAATATGGAAGGTACGATACATACATATATATATATTTCAGAACTAAAACTTAAAAAATATATACAAGAGTGTTAATTCGTACAAGTTTCCCGTCAACTGTACAACCAAAGATTAATCCACATCGAAAATTGACTTCGATTATTACATAAACGTCATCTATGGAAATAATAACAAGGCGATAATTACAGAGTGTAGATATTTTGTTTCTTCAATACTGAAACATGTAGAAACCCACTGAATAAAGGAAAAGTTATATCTAAAGTTCTATTCGTAAAATATCTACACGCTAATAGAGAACGTGACATCAATTCCAGAGAAAAACGCTATCTTTAGTTGTATACTTATTTCGATTAACAACTAACTTTCGTGACATTTCACTTTTTACAAAAAATGACTTCTCATCACTAAATACTTTGACATAATTTATAATGACCGCGTCAAGTTCTGACCATTGTTTAGGTTGACGTAACTTTTAAATGGTACAAAAATACTCTATATTTTATGGTAGCAGTCGATCAGTTTACCAGTTTTTGAGATAGATATTATAGGTGTGAAAATATGGGATTCCGTCTTTTAGTTGAATGGATAAAAAAAAATCTAATTTATAAGCTTATTATATACATATTGCTATAAATCATGAAATCGTTGTACGAATTATAAATCAATGTGAGGAGTAAAATATATATTTCCATAAAAGAAGGTAATTTATCACATTTTATTAATCTTACCCTTGCTGTGAGTTAGGCTTTTTTAGGGAGCGGACAATTTGAGAAAGGAATGCAGCTAGGTATTACACCGGAAAATACTTGGTAGAAAACCATGTTTTCCAAGTTTACTTTCGGAACAAAAAACAGTTTCTACATTGGAAGGCCAATGTAGTGAACACAAAACTTAATTGCTTAAATGTAGGTACAAAATGGTTGGGGAAATTTTTGGTAACTATTCTTGTTTCTTTTTAAAACGATAAAAATTTGATTTTTCTTCTGTTTTATCATTATCAGATTGACAACCGCAAATAGTACATGTTCAAGGCATTTAGAAGTCAAATAATGTCGAATGAATCTAACAAATCTATAAAATGACCATGAAACAAAAAATATATATAATAACAAATATGACACACACGATAATTCACTGAAGCCTCTATACACAACACTTAAAAGTACCAACTGCATATATTTTCATTGTACACAAGTGGGCCGCTAACATATGATAGTAAGCAATGACCTTAACAAGTGGAGAAAATATCCCGTCTAAGCTGGGCTAGCTTTTCTAGCTGAGGTGTCTTCCTGATCTTTTCAGTACGTCATATAGGCTGAACCGATATTTTGATGAGATCGTAACAAATAATAGATTCCCTGGTTTTACAGTTAACGGAAGTTAGTGAAACAGATCAGCAGTAACTATAAATAAGGATTTGCAACATTTTTAAACATTGCTTGATAGAGGCAGTCTTCCTAATAACAGGTATATTTTACTAAAGATAAATGGTCGCTCAAAAAGAAAACGAAAGTGAAAACAATCCGTAATTAAATTTAATTTAAAAAGATCAAGATAGCAGTCCGGAGCAGTATAGGTTTTTGAAGTTAATTTACCAATATACATGCTTTAAGACGGTATAGTAACTGAAAAGGATGCATTGTCATAGAAAATATGTGCAATATTTAGCATATTTTTTGAAATTTTAAAAATTTTTGTTTCTAATGTGTAAAATCTGAGGCCGAATTTACATTTAATAGTTTATCTTTTCTGTTATCGTTAATAATCGTACTTAATCTTTCGATTAACATTAATGTGGATATTTGACTGAGGGATTGCTCATGGACAACACCATAATCAACATTTAATGAATAATATTAAAACTGAACAAATTTAATTTCTCGTAGCTTTTGTACTACATGTTATTATTGGCGACGCTCAAGCGCTTTAAGCGTTTAATGACATTAAATATATATATTTATTATATTTATATAATAAATATTATGTACTACGCCTTAATCATAATTGTGACAACAGTTTGTATAAGTAAGTTTAACGCTAGCATCAGTGTTAAGCTTTTCGAAGGTGTAAGTTTATTTTTTATTTTTTATAAATCTCTTTACCTTACTTAGAACTGTAATTGCTTCTAATTTGATTATTAGGCTTAAATTATTTATTGTCTGTTGTTCTGCCTGTCAATGGTGTACTGAATATTGGACTCAACAGAGTTTGACAACCTTTAGGATCATTTGGTCAAACTATGTTTATAATTATAATGATGATGAATGTTGAAGATTATGATGAATATGTTGAAGATTTTTATTTAATACATGTTTGTTACTACCTAATATATGGTCCTCCAGTTGTAAATTTGTTACAAAATTGTAAATTTTATTAATTTTAAAAATACCTGAAAAATATCTGTCATCAATTAAAATGAATGATGGAAACGCCGAAATCCGTCGTCTTACAGCGATGAGGGGAAACTGTAAAGATTGATTTGTGATACAGCTCTTCAAAAAAAATACTGTATTTATAAAATACACTACTTATACCTGAGCGAGTATTATATAGTAAAATATCGTATAAAAATACACTTATCTCTATGTAACTTTATAAAAGTAAACATCGTTTAATGCCTTAGCCAAATTAAAAGCAATTGGTGACGTTTATTATATATAAACTACGTTAAAATATAGGACAATTGTTTAACAAATATGGCGGTTAATTAAAAAATATGTTGGTCCACATATAATAATAACAATACATAGGTAAGCTGAAATTTTCATAATTTGGAGAATGCGTTTTTGGACGACCGCAAAGTTAAACATTAGTTTTTTTACGTTATTTAGTTTTTCTCAGTAACACATCATATAATGAATAAAAAAGTGAAGAATTTATAATCTACCTGAGCCATTTTAACCATTTATATTCTTATGGAATGTACATATTTTACATTATAATATTAAAAATTATTGTTGTACGCTGTAATAATAGATATAGGCATATATTGTAAAAATATTAATTAAATTATTAAAAGCTGGATATTTGTTCTTTAATTTTGTCATTTTAAAATATAAGTCATTTTCTGTAAAAGTAATATATTTTCCCACTCACAATGCTTGAACTCAATATGGAACACTAATACATGCAGATACAAATGTCAAAATAATGATATAATATATACTACAATACATATAATCATATAATAAAATAACACACATTCACACTGGAACTACAAAGAGGTCCGAACTAAATTGAAAAAAAGTTGAATATGTTTTAGTTCTGACTAATTTATAAGTTAATAAATATCACGTTCAATAATATGTACATTATTAACACAAAGTTAATTGAAACAAATTAGCGCCACATTAGCACCACATATACAATATACAACAGGTCGTCATAGATGTACTGTTAAAGTTATCACTGCATAATATATCTATGTAGGCCTGCCTAATCTAAGGGTATGTAGCTAGCTAAATAGGTAGATACATGGCGTATTGCACCCATTAAAAACAAAACGGGTTTTGTTCAAGTTTTTCTACAAAGTTGTTACAGTTAATTGGGTTTATATAGTGAAGTCGTCTGATGGAATTATGCTGAATACAACATGTCATTTTGTATAATATATACCTCCAAACTATTCCTTACAATTATTTCTCCTATATTATAGATTTATTGTTTATGATTTATCCTTATCCTATAAAATAGTAGTGAATGTCTTTTTTCAATTTGTATATATGATTCCATAGATTAAATATATTGCATAATGCATTATTCTTGTAATTACAATAATAAATATCACTTCTGATAGAATTATTCAATAATCACTGTCAACTGAATAGCAATTTCACTAAATAGCTGCCTCCTGATTTACAATAAATTTATATAACATAAATGCTTTGATTATTATGTTGTTAACGTTAGACACTTTTTATCATTTCATTTTATAAGGAATAGTAACTTATTCCAAATAGTCTTTAATGATTACAGAAATAATAAAGATACATTTTTAAATAATCATTATACCTTTCAAGTAATTAATAAAATAAACATAACTAAAATCGGTAACTCTTATAATTATATGTTTTATATCGACTAACTAACAGAATGAAATAATGGTAGCTAATAAGTAAATATAAATGAACAGGACAAATAATATATAATATATACAATTTGAAAAAAATCCATTCAATTGAACAAATTTTCAATAAAAATCAAGAATATTTAAAAACTTGCGACATTCATTGACTGCGTGCTTTTTATACTGTGTAGCATTTTCATTTCGATGAAGCAAGCTATGTGTACACTGAGTCGGCTATTTGAAATTAATTATATGTGTTGTACATTGATTATATATCGACCCCCCCCTCCTGCCCCCCCCCCTCTGGCACTACTGTAAGCGGTCTATCAGGAAAGAATGTGAACTGGATATATTTCTCGGGTTGATGGGAAAGGTGGAGAAGGTGGAGCCGGTTCCCTTGCCGACGATGACTCGAAATTGGGCTTGAAAACCCTTCCGTGTTACGTTTTCGTCACTTCGGAAGACTATGAGTAGCCGTTTGGAAGAGGAGACTATCTCTGGAGGGGCCTGGATTAGGTTGAATTGAATGTTAAATCGTATTTTACATAAAGGTAAATTTTAAAGTTAAACAAAATTAAACATTAAGTTAAATCATACTAGCTATATAGTGGATTATAAAAAATACTCTCTGAATGATTACGAAAACAAATAGATTAAACATTTTGGTTTTCTTTTGATTTAAGACTGTAAATTATTTAGTGCTTATATTTGGAGGTAATATTAGTTTTAATGCTAATATTAGTTAAGAAATACGATAATAATATTTACAATTGTTTTTATGCGAATATTAGTACAAGTCTACTAACTGTACTGCAGTGATAACGTTGTTATACATGTCAAACTTTTTAGAAACATATTTTAGAATCGTTTTAACATTGCAAATATTTTTAAAGAATTGTGTATAGAATATTTCAAATTTTAGGGTAGTCAATAACGATTTACCATGTTTATTAAATTTCAATTAATTTATTTTGGGTGTTCGTAAATGTTTAAATAATAAAATATAATTTAAGCGTTCTCTATACTTTTCAGTGTCCAAATAATCTCCTTAATTTCAATGTTTCTCCAAATGATATTATTAGAGACAATTTGAATAAGAAAAAATATCGAAGCTTATTATCGAAGCTTACTACTAACGAGTAGTATTTAAATATATGGCTCAAATATGAAGAACACAATTTGAGTATTCTAAACTTCCTTGTAATATTTAATAACTCTTTATCGATATGCAACTTGCGATATAAAAATTATATATTAATAAATGTGTGTAATTATATTCCACGCAAAAATGAGAAAATAAATTATATTATTATATTTACATACTCGACTAAGCAAGATGTTTATATTTCTATTCAAATTTCGTAAATTAAATTTTATTCAAGCATATTTTCTATGTAACTTTTATGAAAATTAAAACTGTGAAAATGGTTTAAAAATATACTATGATATAGTAAAGCTAAAAGAATTAAACTATTTTTGAACTTTTTAAATTTCAAAACAGCTTTAATACATTTTTTGAAACATTTGGAAATATTGTTTTTTAGGCTCAATTTTTACATTTAATTTTATTTACTTAGATTTATTAATTTTTGCTACATTGAAGACTCATAGAACATCCACAAACCAAGTTACATGACAAATCACCAATCATATTAATACTAAACGCAACTGGTGTTCCTGCATTATGTTAATTAATACGGATAAAATAAGTTGTATTCGTTTTTATGAATTTTGGTTATTTTAGTAAACATAATTTTATTAATCCTTAGTTAAATATAGTCATCAATTTCTTATTCAAATACTTTTTTATGTATTTCTTTGACACAAAATCATTAATGCTTGGTAACTTACACTGCATAAAAAGTGATTAATTTTAATCTTGGAAGTCCAATATATTTCTACTAATGCACCAGTATACGCTGTGACCTCTATACATGTTTCTATTGCGTAAACAATTAAAAAAATTAACTTTTAATAATATTTATTATTATAGCCAGGAATTATATTGGGAAGAAATAGTCAAGTTAATTACTAATTATACATTTCCGTACAAAAAACAAAGCAGTATGGATTCACTATATTTATCTGAAGGCTACGCGGATTATATGAGCAACATTTCTGAATGAAGAAAATCTTTTAATTATTTTCTAAAATATGTGATTATTTAAAATGAAAATGTTTCGACTTTTAAAATTCTAAAGAATTTACAATGAAATGTAATCGACACACATCAAGTTATCAGCAATTATTAATTAAAATGTTTAACATTTTCTCTAAATTTTGTAAATTTTTACAAATTTTAAAATTTTTAAAAATTTAAATTTTTTTAAAAATTTTACAAATTTGTTGTAAAGTTCATGTTTGAAAATGTTAAATCACTCGATCGATTATTTTTGTTCTTTAAAGAAAAGGGGAGTATTTAAATTTTTATTTCTCCGGCCTGGCCTCATTTACAGTTTCACAGTTAACCTAATAATAATAATAATATCAGCGTCTCACCGAAACGTAAATACCGTTGTTGCAAACATGAGCAACTATGCTTTTAGTTTGTATACGTAAACATAATTTTCAAAAAAAATCTTTGATATCAATTATTATGAGTTACATTGTAATTATTTCAAATATAAAAAAATAATATATTTTAAAGATTTAAACTGACTTTACTGCCGCAATATTGTCCCAGCTTGGCGCCTCTTAGGCTGTCACCGTCGTAGATTTCCACTGCATCGTACCTTTATTGTGGATAAAATAGTAAAGTAATCGTATAATTTTAGTACCGCAACTAATAGTTAGCAAAGTGAATTGTATAATTATGAAACCATCTATTTAAATTATAACTTACTTAGATAGCTATATAATTGTGTCTATTAGTAAAACTGTGCTTACTTATCAGGGTCGTAGGTATCTGGGGGGGAGGGGGGGGTGGCAGTTCCCCCCCTTGAATAAAATAAAAGAGCCCTTTTCCGAAAAGATTATTCCCTTTTTAGGTCAAAAACTATACTATATATATATAACATAAACTAAACTATACTATAACAAGTGATGACACTTTCATAAAGAGCCCTTTTTGTAAGACTGTCCACCCGTTTTATTTGAAGCAGGCTATGGCCCTGCTTATGAATATACTGACTTACAAATTAATTTAGTTAAGATGTACATTATACTTAAGATATAAGTTAAGATTTAATTAAGATATAAGTTAAGATATCTACTTAAGATAAAATTTTAGATGTATACTTAAGATATGAGTTAAGATATCTACTTAAAATATAATTTTAGATGTATACTTGAGATATAAGTTAAGATATTAAATACTTTTTTGAATACATCACGAATTAAAAAACTGAATATTTACTAAACCACTTCCATAATGAAATTATTAAACTTTAAGACTTGGTAATTAATTTATAAAACCAATTAGTATTGCAGTATGAAAATATTTAATTATGAAACTATGTTTAGTTTCAAGATCATTTTTTGTAGGTTTTTTGTGGTTAAAAGTAACTTTTTATTGGTATTTGTGTCGGTATCACTATATGTATTAAGGTTTATTCAGTGTGTTATTTAATTTTGACAGATCTTATTCAGAAAATAGAAGAAAAACGTTGAACACATCTAAATTATAAAATAAATAAAATCAATTTCATTTCATTCGCCTTATTATTGCTTGATGCACTTTAAAGTTTCCTTTGATGCACTTAAATTGTAGCAATATTTCATGCAATAAATATGTTATAACTATTTATCGGACAAATAACCCAGCTGTTGGAAATAATAAATGTGATCCGCCAATATGTAAAGCTTGTTCAATCTTCACAAAAAGCAAATATTTTATTAATAAAATCACGGGAAAGTTAGTCAACATGAAATATGTAGGTTATTGTAATACAACAAACTATATACACATTAATTTGTGCAATAGTTTGCAAAAGTTTAGCCTATGGTTTAGTTGTCATCTAAATCTTAATATTTATAAATTAAAAATTTGTTTGATATTTTGTTTAAAAATTTCTTATTATTCTAAAGATAAAAGTAATCTAAAAAATATTATGTTTATACATTTCGTGCAACTTGTGTGCTAAAAATATGCTATTTATACAATAGGTATTCATTTATTTATGGATTTTTGTTATTAGGTCACGACCTTGCTTTACTTATGTTTAATACTTTAAACAATGTTTTATAATTATGATATTTTCATCAATGTAATTACTTTATCAACATATTATTTTAAAAAGTAATTATCATTATAAAGATCCTGCTATAAATATATACACATTATTCAATGTAATGAATTTCTAAATATGTAATTAATTTTTATATTTCACTGGTAAACGAGGATGAATTGTTACACTATAATACAAATACAAAACAATAAAGAATTAATATAGTAAACTTCGTTTCGATTTTGTATATTATACGGATATATAGGTAATTTTCAGTAAACGGTACTAATATGCAGTTTGCTAATTAAATGTGTAACAATATATTTTGATGAATTAATTATTTAATTTTAGTATTTAATGTGAACAAATCAAACCATTTTATTCTACGCCGATACTCACAAACATGTATTTTCGGCCTCCAGATCAAATAAAATAAATGTTAGCACTATGGAATGATCCGCCTGGTCATTAGTGATGACCCACTGACAATTTTGTGAAGCGTCGTAATTCTTCCCTCCAAATTGAATATGTGAGTAGATATCGGTGGGTTCCAGCCTAGCAACCATAACACCACCACAAACTGAAACAGAAAAAAGCAAAGTTACATTTACATAAAGTCTGAAGGATATTTATGCATTTCAATATTGACACACAGTATAATATTTTAAAAATCATAGTTTTATGAATACTTTTATGTATTTTATAAAAAACTATTTTATTTACCTTTATTTTCATCAGTAACTGTTATTATTATTATGAAAATAATTAATAGACTTTCTATAAAACTCATCATAATAGGAAATTAAACAATGACTTTAATTAATACAATATCGAAAGCAATGAAAGTAAAATGTGTCAAATAAAATGCATTATATATATTTTAATGATTGTGTCAGCTGCTTAATATATGTTGACGAAATATAAATGTTTCAATCAAACTTTAGAATATTTGAATAATTGCCTCATTCGACTCCCGACGAAGATATATTTCTATCTGAACCTAAACATACTTAGCAAATGTTTTTAAAATGTGTTTTGCTTTAATCATTAAACATTGTAAAGCGATTTTAAAGATAATTTTGTGTTTAAAATATAGTTTAAGAGCAATATAAATAAATATGATAACAGTCGTAATACACAATTTTTCATTATATAAAATTAAACTTTTTAGAGTAATTTTTTAAAACTTTATTGAGTAATTTTTTATCATGGTATTTTATAACAGTATATCAATATATAAAAATCAGAAGTATAAAGATATTTGGTATGAAACATTGTGAACTTTATTTATGAATAATAAAATGTGCACTCTTTTATACTTGTGTAAAATAACTGCTCCTCTTCCTTTATATTAAATGAACTAACACATTTCAATGTTTATATTTCTCTAACACATTGATTGACGGCATAATTTTATACAGTTTGCCGTTAATACTGGCGTTATATAGATTTCAATAGTCTACCACTGTAATCATTCCTGTACCTGTAGAATATCGTGCTTTGAATCCCTTGCGTGTCACCGATGCATCTGAGATAAACTGCAAAGTGAAGTGATTGGCAGAGGAGACGAGGGGCTGGGGACTTCGGCTGCCGCAGTATTGACCGACTGCACGACTCATATTGTGGGGCCCATCGAAGGCGACAACTTTGTCGTAGACACAGTCTTGGTGCAATTCGATGTCGAATTCTTCAAAATTCTGATCAGTTATTGAGTGGGAGAATTGGTAAATAATGTATCTGAAGGGACGAGCTAATTATTCAAACTGCAAAAATATAACAACATCTATCAAAAAATATTAATATTAACAAACTAAAGAAATATGTTGTCGGCGAAGGTTAATATTTAGGATCAGCTGTCAGCAATATATTATTTCCGAGTGTATATTTTACAAGTTTCACAGCAAATTATTTTATATTTCATAATTATCATATTTCATTATTCGAATAAAACAATAGTAATTGTATAAAATATAATTAATCATATTTCATGTTTTTAAAAAAAAATTGAATAATTATAATATGTATACAATCAATGATGAAATGAAATAATTATTTTAACTTTTAAAGCGACCGGTACTATATTAATAGTAAAATTACGTGTAAGTTTATTTTTTGTTATTAAAATAAATCATTGTTATATTTACGTATATATACAATATACTGATGTTAAATAAGATCGATACATAAACGAAAATTAAGAATATTGAAACATATATTAAAGTTTTTAAAGAGCTTGACTTACGACTTTAATCGTATGACCTGATATAGTTGAAAATCGCCATTCACAGGACATGCTGAGAGGATAATCATTTGGCCAATTTGGAGTTAAAATTTCTCCCAAAGTAGCGTTGATATCATGACGACATCCATTGCCAATACCTGTGAACACAGTTAACCATTTGGAGCGGTTCTAATAAAGTTTCTATGTAAAGTATCAACAGTAGTATATGAGTGGCATACTCAGGGCAGTTAAACATAGTCAAATGACTTATCGGCATTGTCGCCCTTCCTCCTCAAAATGTAAAATAAATAAAAAATTTAAGCCAAAACTATTTGAAAAATGTGCAGTCAATCGGAGGAATAGATTATTGTTTTTTGGTTTCTATAACTTCTAGTTTTATTCGGTTTAAACATTGTCAAAGTTATTTTCGATTAATTCAATTCCACGGAGCTATATTTGCCTATTTGTAAATTTATGAGAAGTACTCCAATGGGAACAATCGATCGTTCAAATACAATCATAGATTTTAACTATTATTACGATGCATTGCAGCCATATTATATCTGATCAGTGTGATTTCATTGAGAATTCGGAATAAATCGAGTATGGGGAGTATAGAATTTAGCATTGGAAATTGTTTTTGGATATCCTACTAGTGTTAAAAAGTAATACGTATATACTATATGTATATTATAAGTATGCTATAAGTATACAATAACTATATACAAGTAAATATATATAATTATGTATGAGTGAAAATATATGAGTATATAATAATATATGTATATAAAAGTATATACATATACTATATGTATATTTCCGCCATACTATAAGTATACTTATAATAAAACGTACACAGGAAAGGCAAATTATTGCATTCAACTCTATCTACTTTGAAATTGTTTCAATAAACTTTAAAACCCTAAAATCCTTAATCTCCTAAAATACTAAAACATGTACATTTGACTTGATTCATTGAAGCACACGAGATTAATCAGATAAAATGACAGCAGGAGACAGAATAGGAAAGTAAGCATTTAACATATATCAAATGTCTGCGTCAATGCTTATGATCGGTTTAGCCTTCATCGCTTGGGGTTTCATTAATTTTGACATAGTTATTTCCGACTTGACCAGCCCAGGTTCACTATCTGATTTGTTTCTACCTTGATTTTGAAAAATGTAACAACACCGTTATATTGCTTCTTACAAAATGGAGAGTTGAGATATCATATCGTGGTATTATTTAATCATAGTTTATTTCCCATTTTTTTATATAAATTAGCCTCAATCAAATATTCTTTGTACACATGTTTATAAATGGCAAGTGATGATGAATCCTTTTTTTAACAATAAGAAGCAATCTCTTTTCAGCGTACGTTAAGGATACTCCATTTTCCACATTATCCTCCCAATGAATACGTTTAATAAGGAAGAAATTAAACTGATGGAAACATTTACATGCTTATTAAGTATTTAACATTTTAGGTTAAAGGATTTTCGGGTATTAAACTTTAGGGGTTGAAGGATTTTAGGTAAGTTATTAAACTTTAAGAGTTTGGAAATTTTAATGTATTAAACTTTGGGATTTTAGGTATTTTAGGGTATTAAAGTGTACTTGAATAATTTTAAAATACATTTAGTTGAATGCAATAATATGCCTTGTATGCGAACGTTTTAATATAAGTTTACTTATAATATGGTCTGTAACATGCATATAGTATATACTTAAATTGTTATCATACTTATATTATACATAATGTATGTACGTATTATTCCTTAATACTAGGAGTATATCACGTATCAATTTTGAACAGTCACGTTTTAGTCAGAATTCAAAATGAAATCACTCTGATCACTATGAATAATATTAGGTGAAATCAACAAATGTATGTAAATTATTAATTAGTACCTTTTAGAGTACTCTGATCACATTATAAGCAGACAAAGTAAACGTATCGACCTTCAATGAATCGAAAATAATCTTTAAATTTTTAAATCGGTAATTGGAAGCCATAGCAACCAAAAAACTAATTCTCGATTATGATTGGCTAAACAATTTTGTCTAGTTTTATATCTATCCTGGATACACCACTTATATACTACTATGAAATGCACATATGTATAACTAAATAATAATTAGTATTACAAAACATGTTTTTGAGGTCTAATGGGCAGCTTTTGCTAAAATTGTTAGATTGAAAACATTATTGAATATTTTTTTAATCATTTTTGTAATTACTAAATACAGAGAATGAAAAAGTACTGCAAAAATAGGTCAACGGAACTTCAAAGGCAAATCTTTAAATGCGTCCAATTAAGTAACAATTACGTTCTTTTAACTCTAAATCTTTCCACGTGCCGGAATATAGGAACGTGAGTATGGGTTCACTGCAATGGGAACCCCTCAAAAGATATGTCTAATCAGTACGGTATAGGAAATATAGAACCTAACTTGATTATGATGAAAATGTGTTACGAGACAAAAATAAGTAGAAAAAACAAAACTACAATCAATCCTATTGGAAACACAGCTTTAAACAGTAATATGTCAAAATTGCTTCATAACAAATAAAACGGTGTAATAGAGTTATATTAAAAAAAGTGAATTTCTACTACCATATTTAATATTTAACAGTGTAAGAAAAATATAATTTTCTAAATATTCAAACCCAAAAAATTATGTTTTTATATTACAGTTAATTTGTTAAATTATCCTTTTGTATGGTAAATATGGTAATTTGCATAATTTAAAAAACTAGATTGATCAGATTGATTTTTAAATGGAGCTAATAATGCAATACAATACTTTTGGTTAGTCTTCCATATATTTACTTGATAAAATCTTAAAAGGAACTCGTACAGATTTTAACTTATCGATTAAACATTGAACATAATCTTGATTTACCCGCAGTTTCAGAGAGGTGTGGCATAATAATAATAATAAAATAGAATAAATGGACGAATGAATCTATAATTATCTGTAAAATAAATCACAACAAAAATATGCAAAATACAATTGTCATTATTTAAGTATATTTTTTTACTTCTTAGAGCGGTTAATTTTTACAGGAACTTGTTTATTTAAATAAAGTAAAATTGTTCTAAATCATGATTAAATTACATGCACATATGACAAAGGTAATAATAACAATTCTTTAATACAGTTAAATAATATAATATGACCAAACACCATTTTCCTGATTTATTTATCAATCTGCAAATTATAAAACAAATCTGTCAAATTTCATAATGTATAACATTCTAAATGTAATTTGTGTAATTTTCTTTTTTACTGTTAAGCATTAAAATAATAAAAGAATAATTGAATTAATCTCACTAAAGAAAGATATAATAATTAATAAGTTGCATGTAGCTAAAATAAATTAAAAACATTAAAAAATTAACAACATATTTTATTATTTTTAACATTTTTCAGAAATATTGAATTTTTTACTAAATTTATAAACAAATAGACTTATTAGACCATATTTGTTGATTAATTTTAAAATTAATTATAACTTTCGTTGGCGACATTATTTAAGTTATTCCTTGATTATCCTAATATTTGATAATAAATTTTAGATATAAATATATTTATTTAAATAAATTATTTGAATATAAATAAAAAGTTAAACAGTAAGGTTAAATAATTGTTAATATCATCTTTATCATCTGTGTATTTTTATATTTATTTAGAACAATGTTACTTTTCGGTTTAAATAAATTGGAAGTTACGTACATAATTTATATTATTTCTTAATAATTATGCAATTAGCTTATTATATATTTGGACAGTTATTGAATTGCAAATTATAAATAACAGTGTGACTATTTGTCCTTGGACGATGATTTTTAGACTCTGGTTGTATTTGTCCTTGAATAAATTTATGTGGGCACGATAAAACAAAGTAGTAACATTTGAAATAAACAAAGTAAAAATGATAAATATTTTTAAAATAATGTATTAAATATATTTATAGTATACCAAATAAAATACATTTACCGAGTATGATATGTATATACATAACATTATTTTATTTGTAAATCTGATCGATACGCTCGGAAATTCACAGCACTATTTTTAAATTTTTAAATTTTTATTGTGGAATTATTTATTAATATAAGTTTGTTTGTACATTTAAAAAACCACAAAACACAGGGGGGGAAATACAGATAAATATGCACATTATATTAGATATATATATATATATATATATATATATATATATATCGTGCACATAAGTATATGCGAAGACACGTAGAATCTGAATTTAAAAAATCCTCATCCGAGGATAAATAACCACATGGAAATTTAACCAGTTTAGGTCCAAAGTATAACATACAATATACCTTTTAGCGTCTAGTATATGTAATATATTTTAAATTTAATTATTTATAATTTGAAAGCTACATTAAGAATACTTTAGTAACAACTCAACATATATATATATATATATAATTTAAATGTTATAACATAGTATAATAAAAACGAATATGTATATAACAAATAATTGTCTATATTCATAAGCTAATGTAAATGAAAATAATTAGATTGAGAGCTTTTATAATGTTCAATGTTTTAATTTTTTGAAGCCCAATCATAATTATAAGTTTTATTATGTTATACTAATTAATATTATGCATGCTAGTAATTATAGTAATGATAGCAGTTAGTAATGTCATTAAAGTTGTTAACGATAAAATTAAATAATAATGTTATTAGAAAACAAACAGAAAGTAGCAACACAAATTAATATATAAAAAAATAAAATGTTGCAATTTATTAATAAAGTAAAAGGTAATCATTTGTTCTAAAACTACAATAATAGGATATATGCAAGATACATATATTTATAAAAATACTATAATAATACGGTAATAATTCAAATTAGGTGAAAAATTCGGAAGCACATCAAACATTTTAAAATGATTTGACTACTGATAAATGTTAGTCTACGATGAGTACCATTTCACAATTTAAAGGTAAAATGTAAACTAAATAAACGCTGATGGTGTTTATCAATATTATATGTCATTAAAACCGAGAAAAATAGCTATATTATGATATACAATTGCTTTCTATTTAGTTAACCAAAAACATTAACGACAAATGAAAATTATGAACATTTGTTTTAGTTCATCATATGTTTCAATATTACGAATTATATTCATCGTGAAATAATAGGCAAAAATGCGACATAATATCACAAATTTTAATGGAGCAATTTATGTACTTCTGTTAGTAGAATTGGAATTGTCATTTCCAATCATGCCTTCCATATCCGTTGACTGTAGTACCAACTCAAACAAATCATCATCACCATCGCTACCATCCATACATGCCCCACTTTCACTATCAATAGACGTGCAGTTGTTGTTTGTAATAGTCAAATCATTAGTAGTAAGCCAACGACCACCGGCTGCGGTATCAGTATCATTGCCACCGCTGCCGTTACCAGGCAACTGACTCTCTTTGCAGTCGTACTGCCCGTGCAGTTGGTAGCCCTGCCGGCAGTCGCAGTGGAAGGAGCCGATCGTGTTCCGGCAGAGGTGCTGGCAGCCGGCGTTGTCCACGCTGCACTCGTCCCGGTCGGTGAAGAAGGTGGCCCGGAAGCCCTGCGTCTGTACTGTGCCGTCGGAGAAGAACTCGATCACCAGTTCGTTGGAGGGGGAGGTGATCGGCCGGGGCAGGGTGCGGCCGCAGAGGGTGGCCAGCTTGGTCTGTTTGAGCGCTGAGCCGCCCGAGAAGATGGCCACGAAGTCGTACTGGCAGTCTTGCTGACAATGGAAAGTGAGGCGTAATCATGCGGGTCAGGTGTTACTATTTATTGGGAATTGTTTTTTGGAAATAATAACTGTGGAAACCACTATTAATACATAGGTATTTAAAAGAATATCGCTTGTCTAGGATTTGTGAATATGGAAATTTATTTTTAATATATATTTAGTTTTTTATTTGGAATTTCATTTATAAATTTCTTCTTGTATTTCCCATGTAAGACAATAGTTATGTTAAATAGCATCCAACTGTTATTTACAGTGATTCATGGTCATTAGAATTAAAGGTGATTTCACGTCTATTATTTATTATCCAAAATCTAAATTATACACTGTTTGCAAATATTGTAGTAGTAACATCTATTTTATTCTATTAATTATGTATGCTATTGTCATCTTTGTTACCCATGTTTGCAATAATCAAGTATTCTTTGCTGTATGCTTTGAGTTCACCTTGTGTTTTGTGTTGAATAAAGTTCTAAAGTTTTTATACTCGAGGATATTTAACCAGGCGTTGCCGAATTTGCTGTAGGAGTAATGCAAACAACTTTATACTGTTATTATAATACTATAGCTTTAACATGTCTGCAATCACACAGAAATGATGCCAAAACAGAAACTAATATTATGTCTGATTGATAGGTACAACTCATCCACTATATATAGAAAATAAGCGATCGCGTGCTCCGATAGATAAAATATAAATATTAATCATTTATGATTGCACTAATTCTTTTATCCTCAAAAGCAAATAAAATCATCAAAACCAAAATCAAAAAATTAAAAAAATCCAGGAAGAAAACATTAAAGTGCATATTACTAAATTTAATTTCCTGTAAATACCAGTCTGATTGTGGATATATCCAAATGATCTGAGTTTTTTTCATAGAGATGGTTTCACTATATAAATGAAAAGTTAATATAATATTGTTTATTCTTGAAAATTAGCGTGCGCTTATTCATTATTCATTATTCACTTTTATTTTTTCTAATAATTTATCATTTTTATTTTATTGTAATCAAGCAAGTTATACGGAAACAGAAAAAAAAAAGTTAAATACAAATAATTTTGCTTTTACATACAAGAATAGTAAGAATTTTACAAAAAACGAACTCCATTTAAATTTACTCGACAGGTATTTGAAATATATGGAATAGACAGAAATGAAGCTTCATAAGTAGTGTCAACGAAGTGTCATAAGTAGTGTCAACGAAGTGTCATAAGGTGACTTACATCACGTCCTTCAACATCGAAATGGGTAAAATTAAGGAATATTGTGGTGTGAGCTGGTGCGATAATTTTCCAAATACAGTTCTTGTCGGGAAAATATTGATCCGGAAAAGATGGGGATTGAATAGTACCGTTTGGCTTGTGTATCACTCCGCCACAGGCATCTGTAAGAAATACATATTTACTGTAGTGTGAATGCCTGGCTAGTCACAAATATAATTAGTTTTTAATTGGTATGAACCACAAATACCAAGATATATACGAAGATGTATACCAAGATATAGACGCAAATTTTAAATATCATCGAGGGGTGAAAGGTAATAATTCGAAAACAAAATGAACAGATATTTGGCGTGGTAAAATTTTGATTTATATATAGTTATCAATTTTCTGTTTTATTGATCATATTTCCTTACTGATAATAATTCGGACAATATTTTTAGAAAATATTAAAAATTTCATTTTTTATGTTTAAATTCAGTTTTAAATGTTATTATAAAAATTATCAAATGAAGTTTTATGTATATAAAATAATTAAATGTTTTTATAATATAATTATAATAGCCCATTCGCTAAAGTAACACAATACGAAAATACCAGAAAAACTCATATATAACTCATATAAAAGATCACAATATTAGACATCTATAAAATATTAAAAGCACAATGGATGTTACAATTTGGTAATCTTATAAAATAATGAACACCAGAGATTGAAATATTCCTAAATTCTTATAATTAAAATCTTTATAATTAATTATAATTTAAGTAATTAATTGTTTTCCGTTCAGTAATAATATATAACAAAATGGAATGAGTAAATAAATAATTAAATAAATTATACTTTATAATATTACCCGCTAAAATAGAGACGTTTTGCCTAATTTACTTATCATATATATATATAACTGTTCCAATGTATTTATTATATAGTTTTTAATTTGACAAAGAGTGGTTTATTTATGTATTTTTTATACTATTGCACAATGAGTACTAAGCCAGACAATACCTCTTTTAAACCATCCGCAAACTCAAATGTTCTAATTTTACTTAATATCATTTATCACACTTGAAATTATGTTCATATTCTTATAGTTCAATAAATAATTTCAACCTATATTACATTATATTTCACCTACATCGACAACTGAAAAATCAATAAATACATAAATAATACGCTTCATCATTTCTATACATTTTTTCTCTAATTTAAGGCGAATACTATAAATAAATCTGTAACCCTTTTCTAAAACAATTAAGCGAGCAATTTTACTTTGTAATCGATTTATTTTTCATAAATAATGCTTTTCTCCATTGTACATGTTGTATAATAGTATGCTTCCTGTCTATTTTATGAAATTTTTTAGATAAATTATAGTAATCGCGTCTTCATTAATACACTATTTTTTTGTGAAAAAATTACTTGTAAAATAGCTCTTCTGTAGATTTAGATGTATTTTTAGATTCCTCAACTTTTATTTTTGGAATGTTATAGCTCAGAAACCATTTCATGATTTGGAAACCAGATTTTTATTCGATAAATATTATTTCAAATACTCGACATACAGTTATTATCATCAACCTAGTATTACGTTGTCATGATAAGGATAACTTATTTGTTAAGAAACCCTCATTTGACAAACTAGGCGCATTTAAATCTCGTGAAATCCCAACTAAAAATAAATAATAACATTTCAAATTTTTATTTAAAAATATGATAATTGTGAATGACATTTCAATGGTTCACTTTAAAATAATTAACGTATATTGCTTTCTCTTGAAAACATGAAGGACATAATTTTGTAAACCTATAATATATATAAAAAACGCTGAATATATACTAAGTGATCGTTATGGTACATTTTTTATTCAGCCATTATATAATTGGATGTCCCCTTCCCTACTCCCCAAGAAACATCCCCTTCCCTTCCCCTGGCCTCTTGTCAGGTTTGATCTTACTTTTAAAATGTATTCCATATATGCTATTATATACCTTTCTATGAGATCAGATTTTAAAGTAGCGCGCAGAATCATCGCTGAGGCTTACCCTCGCATGACTTTCCGTCGTCCTTGAGTTCATAGCCAATTTGACAAGTGCATTTGTAGCTACCCATTGTGTTCTGGCAGATATGAGAGCAGCCGTGATTGCTCGTTTTGCATTCATCGTACTCTGTGTGAGAAGAGTGACAGTTATTATTATACTTGGATTGAGGACAACATGTTTACAAATATAAATATTTAGTTTTTGTAATACATAAAAAATAAACAATAAGATCAAAAATAATTATAGCATTCTTTATGAAAGTTTTAAAATTAAGAAAGTATAATAAAAAAAAAATCTGAATATCTTTTGGTTTGTTTAAAAAAGACATATTTGATATAGTTATTAAAAAGTGCTCACGTATTCATGCAAATACTATTACAAATATATACTTTGGGTAAAACCTTTCGTTCGCATATGAGATACAAAATAACGTCGACTCCTATTATATCATTTCGCATAAAAATACGGACTTCCAAATTTGTGATGCATTTTTGTTTAAATTTAATAATTATATATTAGTTAGAGTGTGTGGGTGTTTGCATGGTTTTGGTATATCGATTAAAGTTATACTAAATGATACCAACCGAGAAGTTGAATAAATAGATGTTAAAAGCCGCTATACATTTTATATTTTCTATTTTAAAATTGATTTAATTTCCATATTTGATTCGATTTAGGATCAACTATATGAGAGTTATATTAAACATTTTTCTGAAAGTTATCAAGTTAGCAACCTTTTTGGAAGCTGGCCGTAAACCCCTGCTTAGAAACTGAATTGTCCGACATGAATCGAATGAACAATTTGTTGTTCGTCGATTTGATTGGAGCAGGAAGCTGGTATCCGCAGAGCTTTTTCAACAATGGAGCATCAATGTTGTCGCCGTCGCGGATCTCTAGATAGTCGTAGACGCAGGTGTCATGCTTCTCAATCTGTCAACAAATAAGAAATATTGAATTAACGCTTAAATATGCACTGAAAAATGCACTTGAGGTTGAGGGGGGGGTAGGCAAATATTTTATTAAGAAGTCAATGAAAATGAAATGATAAATATATTGTGCTTATCTAAATATTTATAAATTCAGGACTTGGTAATAGATCAATCGATTAATGCAGTTTCTGTTCCGAGTAAATTTTATTGTTCTTTTAATGTGCTAAGATCCGCTTTCTGTCAATCTGATAATCTCGTTTCAAAACGATTTAGGTCTACATGTTCTTCATTACAATACAAAAGTATTCACATAAAAGGCGATATAGCTTATAAGACGTAAAAATTATGAAATTCTGTTTCAAAATGATAAATTCGTTTATAAGTGCTTAAAAAGAGTTTAACTAAAGTCACACTTATATCATCATTATGTATATAAACTGGGCGTGTAGCATTATTCACTATAGAGCAATGAATCTAAGCAAAAACTAAAAGCTTTCATAAAATATATAAAAATATTTTTTATCGAATAAAACAGTAATAATAAATGTTAAAGACGATGGGTTGGTTGCCTTTGGGTTATTGTTTAAAGAGTTTTATTTGATGAATCATGCAACAATCAAATTACACAATGAAAAGCATCGATTTTGATAAGTATATTCAAATTTAAAAAAAATTTACGATGCATTAATTTGATTTCAATAAAATTGATTATATAATCAAAATAGAACATACTTGAAAAGAATTAAATGTTAGAGCGACCGAAAATCCTTCTGGGACTGTGATCTGCCAGATGCATTCTTTGTCAGAGCTGTAGAGTTCGGGATAGTTGGGACTTGAAAGGATACCCTCAGTCGCTATTAGCTCCCCACCACAGAGTGCTGCATACATACAAAATACATATTAAAAATAGTGGTCTCATAATAAGTAATTATTAGTTTATTTAGCTTTTTTATGTAGATATCAATCAATAATTTGTCATAAATTTAAGTTTTTAATCGGCTATATATTAAAATAAATTCAGTCCATTTAATAATTCGAATGTGTAATACACAAAAGTTTAATCTTTTATCAAAAAACATTGGTCACAGGGATTTATGTCGGTGATGTCAAATTTTCAAAAAACACAAATTTTATGGTTTTCTGATAAATATATTTATTTAGATGATATCTGATGATAGGCGATAAGAACAACTTTTAAATTTTGTTACAATTTCAATTGGAAATTGTATTCCCCCCACATTGGCCTATACATTACAACACAAGTATTAACACAAATTGTGCGATGTCTAATGCATTTTTATAAATTTGAATTTTAATTATTGAGGTAATCAGTGAGAAAACATAGTGTTTACATCGCCGAACTTGCTGAACCTTCTGAACTTATGTTGACTGTCGAACAAACTTGGTAACCTAGAAAACATCTAAGTTATTGCTTGCGTGATATAGTTTGAGGTGCGTGAAGGTATGTGATATCTTTTAGTACCGTACAGAGCCACATTTGCTCTGACCACCCTACGTGAAACATTTGGCGGGCGCGTCAAATAATTTAACCTTATCTGTTTTAAGATTATGCTGCACACCTTCCTTATAGTTAAATGCCAATACAAAATGTTACTATATATTACGCCAAGTTAAAATAATTACCGAAAGTTCATCTAGATATGTTACACCCACTTAAATAAATCATAAAACCAAAAACTGATGGAACCTAGTTAACTATAAAAATTAATGATAAATTGTACATTTAAATATTGGAAAACAATTTTATACAATGAATGCTGTGAATGACAATGTTAAGGATTTAATGGTTGATACTATGTTTATTTTTCACAGTCACGGTAAAATAAATTTATTTTAGATACCACGCATTGATTGCGATTAAAACAATGAATGTTCACAAGTATAAACTTGATGTGAAAATTGATATGAAAAACTGAAAATATGCCGTTTATTGTATGTTAGAGATTATTATAAGGTTTACATTTTTTAAGTCATGCTAATTATCTCGACTACTTAAATTGGAGCGATGCAGTATAAGGAATAGAAATTTTAGTAAATGCAAGTTTACTATGTCAAATGAATAAATAAATAACTTTCAAATAATTTCCCGATGTAGTTAAATTTTCTGTTTTACACGTAGAACATTTCCTGGATCTTGTATGTCACTGTAATTCAATACGTTGTATATAAGATTTAAATTAGGGTTGGTTCAAAGTGGGGTAAAATGATACTCGGTTGAATCTTAAAATGTATTTTAAAATTTTGTCGGAGCCAACTTTTGTCCTCTTTTTTTAAACCCAATGAAGTTGATAGACCCTATCGCATACCTAACGTAGTTGGGGTCTAACCAATATGGTATAGTCTATTGTCGATTGGGTCCACAATAGGATCTAGTGTGATCTTTTTGGGGGCTTAAATGAAATTGAACCTATTTTTGGTACTAATTTGAACCCCATTTGGACCATATTGATTTTTTGTGTAAAGAAAAATCACATAGATTTATTATGTTATTTTGTTATTTATATCTTTATTGATGTATAGCTGGAACGAAATTTAATATATTCCATATATTCTTTGGTTTCATAAAAAAAACTTTTTAAAATTTAACGATGTTTTTACTAAAAATGTTTTGGGTAGACTAGTAAATCCTTTGTCCCCAATTTTAGCTAAAATTAAAAAAAAATATATATTTATTTACATAAAATGCTACCTCGTTTCGTACGATGTAAATGATGTTTTAGGTTTTGTTGATTATTCTTTTTGCCTTAATGACTTATTAAATTTTATGAATTCATTTTACCCGTCTTTAAAATTTACATTCAAATATCAAACTTATAACAGTATTCCCTTTTAAGATTTTTTAACTATAAAACTAAAATTCTTTCCATCAGAATTAAATTTAACGCAACCAACTCATAGTAAAAATTTTTTCTTCTTTTTGTTTTCTTTACATTGCCCTAACATCAATCAAATGTGGTTCCAAATCTTTTTCTCTGCGCTTTTAAAATATGTAATCCTTGTTTTGTCGATGAAGAAATTAAAATTCATAAGTTCCTTTTTTAAAAAGCTAGACTGTCCTAATCTTATCCTGAACAAATATTTGTTTCTGGCTCGCCAATTTTCTATAATCCAATGCATTATATTGAAATAAAATTTTTTAAAGAATATTTTATCACTACTTTTCCTTAAATACTTTAATAATCCTTTCAATTATCAATTTATTCTGGCTTCTAATTCTAAACTAGTTTAGTCACAATTATTTTATTATATTATTTGTTATATATTTGTATATATTTACAAATGGAATGGGTCCGAAAATAAATATAGAATGCGACCCACAATGTCGAATGCGCTCCATTTATATATATATATATACTGTATATATCCAGTAGTAGATTGATCCTAAAAAGTATCAAACAGGCCGGCCCTGTTTTTCGTTGGGCCCAATCGACTAATAGATATATAACATTCGACATTTTAGGTCGCATTCGATATTTATTTTGGAGCCCATTCGATTAGAAAAAATGTACATAGAAATTTATATAAGTTCTTATAAAATTAATTGTCTTGTAATTATAATTATTTGTCGTTATTAATATTAATATTTTATATATATTTACATTTATATATATTTACAATATTAATATAATTTATATTTGTCTCTATTAAAGTTAATTGTCTTGTAATTGTAATTATTTCTATATTAGTAAAGCTGGTAGAGTACATTTCAAGTTCAAGTTTAGGTTTAGGTTCAATTAAAAAAATTAAAGTTTAATGTTTTAAATCTAAAAACTGACAATGGACTTTCAAAAGCACTGAATCATACAACACTGGTCATTCTCCAGATTTTAAAAACGCATTCTCATATAATAAAATGTAATTCTAGAAAATCAAAAAAAGTTATTCCAAACAATTCCTTTTATTTATAATTAAAGTCAACTTCTTCTGAATTCTATATAACGTAACTTGTATTGATTTTTTCTTGTGTATTTTTTTCCCGTTAATATCTATAATATAAAATAATTCAACGGTTTGTTTCGCTTTACCGTTGGCACGTCTCTAGTTGTGAATTGTGTTGTCTTCTGATTGGGTAAAATTCTGATTATATTAACATTTATTTAATCGCTTGTTGGTGAAATGCGAAAGCTTGGTTTTTTTTAAAAACATTAAAGTTTATTGTGACTTTTTACATTTTTATTACACAATTAATTATTACTTGTTTTGACATTTATCTTCATTATTAATTTAGTGCTACAGTTGAAATATGTAATGTTGTTAAATTATTGTATAAATACGGGAAAATTGTTGCTTTAGTATATGGTATTATACTACTTTTTATGTTTTTTAAAGTATTTCAGATACTACAGTTTTAAATGTAGGACACCATAAACAAAATGATAATTAAAAACCTATTCTTGCCAAATTTGATTATTTTATATATGTAAATAATTGTTAACGCAATACAAACATTACTGTAATTTAAAGTAGCTTTTTGTTTCTTTTCAAAACCAGAGTAGAATTTGTATTATTGATAACAATAATCTTCAAAAATATACATATTCTGCATTATACTGTCATTTGTTATAAATAATTTAATGTAAATGATTTATGTTAGAAATATAACTTTAAATATTTTAAATGAAAATATTTAATTTCAAATTACATTCACAGTTTTATAAATACTTAATCTAAAATTAAATTCACAGTTTTATAAATATTCAATCTAAAATTAAATTGACAATTTTATAAATATTTATTTTAGAATTAAATTCAGTTTTATAAATATTTAACAATCTAAAATTTAATTCGCACTTTAATTAATATTTAATCTAAAATTAAATTTACAGTTTTATAAATATTAAATCTAAAGTTAAATTTACAGTAATTTTAAATTATTAAATTAAATTAAAATAGATTACATTTAGTATTGTTAATAAATTTCACAGACTGTACCTTCATAACTGGCCATAAATCCAAGACTTTCGCTATTTGGTCGAACATGATATTCAATCCAAAGACGAGATTTCGTTGAGTAGATTATATCCGGAATATTTGTTCCACAGAATCGACCTTCACAGGGAATGTAAAATTAGAAAGTATATTATGATAAACGGTAGTGCCTCTTTGCAGAATTAAACACTTTATGAAAGTAATAAAGGTATTATTATGATGTATAATTATGCATTATTACTAAAATTTGTATTGTACAATAAAAATATAATATATGAAAATTAAATTTATATGTATCCATTTATAAAATAATTGTTATAAAATATATACAATAAATAGATAACAAAATTAAATAATTGAATAAATGAAAGAATTACTTATTTAAATATTTAACGGCACATCTAATAAACGTAGTGAGTAACAGATAAACAAACACGTAATTATATACTAAACAATTACACAATTATTATAACATTATACACTAGCTCAATTATTAATAATTAAAAAAATAATTCTTAATGATTTAAAAACAGAAAGCAAACGGCAATTTTAGATATATTAACAGAACTGATAGCACACCATATTCAAGGCAAAACATTAATTTCAAAGGCGAATTATACATTTTGCAAAGTATTTTCTCTCCACCTCCTAATAATGACATCTGAAAAGTTCGTTGCTATCTTCCAAACCTTTGAAACATAGAACATATATAACAAACGGTGTAATGGAGGCCACTTCTGTTCAAACTGTCACAAACCGATTAGCGGAAATCCCTGATAGTATCCGTCGTGGACTCTGAGGTACTCTCGCTGGCAGCCGGGGGATTCGGGAATATCGATGTCCGTGATGTTGATTTTGATCCGCTCCCCGTCGGCGAAGGCGATGCGCCAGTGGCAGGTGTAGCCGGGGTGTGGCTGCCAGGTCTCCAGGCCGAACTCGGGGGAAGAGAAGGTGCCGTTGGCCAGCAGAAGGGAGCTGCCGCAAGCTGCATGCGTTGGTTTGAGAGGCGAGATATGCTGTATATGTAATGTGTACAATATGAATATGTATTGTAGATTATAGGGTGTGAAGATGATTCTTGGGAATTACTGTAAATGTCAACGTTTATTCACTTAAAATTAAAACTTAAAATAATTATTGACAGCTGCGGGTATATGTATTTGTATATTTTCAAATTGTGCAAATTTCATTTATTATTTTTCTGTCCTAAATATTTAATATATGTTATTTATGTTCACCCCAATTATTAAATATGCGCTTATTAATATTATTGAGTGAGATAAAGATACATAACTGCATACCAAGGGGATTAGGGGAACAAGGGAAAAGATAAAGTAAAATGGAGAAACAGGACGAAAAAAGTGGTCCAATCGCTTAAGTTTTCTACTAACCCACTTGCGCATTTATAGAGTTTGTTCGTCTGCTTTATGTCCCCTGGCGAGAGCTCGACTCGTTGGCCTATGGAAGGCCTCGGACAGCAGGCTTTGGGGAGGATTGTGTCGTCACCACTGAACCGGGCGAAGGTTGACTTGGCGTAGTGCATGATGGAGCCATAGTCGTAGGGCTCGCCCAGGGAGTCAACGTCCCCGGGTTCCATCTTCTTGAAGTTGAACTGCTGACCGTCGCTCACGTGTTGGAGGAGGATTTCCACGTGGTCTGAGATGCAACATTTATGGTTAGTTCCAGTTAGCAAAACTATCAAAAACAATTTCATGTTTTTATTGTTTGAAATGGAAAAACATCAGTGGAGAATTTATTTTGACATAATTATTGCGGCCGCACCGTTAATATAATATATAGATTGATTTAGTAAGAGTTATGCATTATTTTCAAATGAAGATGTTAGTACTACATTTTGAATGTCTAGTAAATGAATGATAATAAATATTATAATGCCTTCTTTTAAACAAAAACAACCATGCTGCCTGCTTTACCTTACCATCTCATAGTCAGATCGAGTTAAATAAATATATAAATTTATAAACAACACGTACAGTTTAACAATAATGGATATCAATAAAATTAAAGTATAAGTATGTCTATATTATTTCGCTTTCACAGATATTACGTTTAGCTACACATAATTTAGACAGTGTTTTTCCAATTTGTATGACATACAACGCGCAAGGGTTACACTATTTCAAACTAGCAATTTGCAATGTAATATATTATCTACAACTATTTATCCTAATCTCTATAACTTTATCAACATCATTCCACATACTTTTTTTTTTTTTTGCATAATTTGTATATACAAATTATGAGTGTGGATAATAATGCACATTTTAATTAAAGAAGTAATCGCAAATAATGTACACATTTTGTGACATTAAACATAGTTTATATGAGGTCACAAATAAAATAGTTATATCGGTACATATATTTTTCCTTCAATTTTCCATGATATATATTAGGTTAGAACAAGGTTGTTGTTTTCTATTAAATGGAAGTTATAACTTCTAATCGGTTTGCGTTATTATTGAACAATATTTGTTTTGTTGATGATCAAATATCAAATCAAGATACTTGCATTATATATTGTCAAAAGTAAGGATAAACAGCAAACTACAGTCTTATGCAATTTTTTGTTTAAACAAAATTTATACTGTTGGCTGCTATACAAAAGTTAATTATATCAAGGGTGACGGTATCCAATCTCCCGATGCATGTTATATTGTCCCTTCTTAGCTACAATCATAGGAACTAGTCAAAGTATATAGGAACTCAGAATATTTCTTAATAACTTTTCTCACATATATATTTTCTACTAAATAAGATATATTTAAAAACATTATGATAACATGGTTTGTTTTTTCGAAGTAACATGGGTCATGAATACAATCTATAGTTATAAAAATGGTAATCGGGACTTCTCAACATTTAGTGCTTGTAGTTATTACTACTAAATTAAATAAATATATCACGAAAATTTGATCAGCTAATAAGGAGAAATGTACTTTTTAATTTTCTTTATAAATTCATATCATTCACACCATTTTATACATATATAATTATATTTCTCAATAAAACTACCCACTCATATACAACAATGACAACTAAGTCCCCCACCCAGCTTACCATCTCTATCTGGCCGGGTGTGCTCATGCCAGAAGCCGACCACATGACCCAGTTCGTGGATGATGATGCCCATCTTGTCACAATTTTTGCCAATTGAGATGGCCTGCGGTTCCGTAGCGCTTCGCATCCCAACAAAGGAGCAACATCTGAAGTACGTCGTCATGATTTATGGATCATTATATACGCATAGTTATTTGGGTAGACTCGCTTCACATAAAGTCAAAACAAATCCGTAGCAAATCGATAAATCGATATTATTTATTTTAGTGCTCTCGGATTTGTCCAAAACAACGCAGTACATTACAAATGCACAATGAAAAATGCGGTCTAACTACTCTAAATTTGCAACAAATTAGAGATGACTGCAAAACTTTTTAATTATTTATATTTTATTGAGTTATTTAAAACAATACCATTTTGAATAAATTAAATAATAAAATATTGAAAAGGAGTTAATATAGCCGAATGTGGCAAACAATTCAGACAAACGTATTTTAAATATTTATTTTAATTTAATAGATACTTAAAGAATTAAAAAATTACATAACCAAATGAAAAACCATCAACACACAAATCAGTTAGAAAGACAAAAATGATAACTTGTTTATATTGACCATGTTGGTATTAAATAATATGAATGGATAATGTAGCAAAAATATGTTATATAGTGAAAATTAATAGTATACCACTAAAATGTTGAAGTGTAAAATACCATAAATATAATTTTAATTTGGGATAATTTATGTAATTATTACGATTGATAAATGTTTGGGATATTCTCGGATTTTCTCGTTGCATTTTCATAATACTAAAACATTGCATAAGCCGACAATCGGAAATTAAAATGGATATTTTTCCGTAGAAAAATCAAACAAATTGCAACAACTGTTAAGTGTAACCCCATTAACTGATGTACTTTTGAGGTTACAATCTTGCACCCTATAATGGATCGCCTATAATGTCCTCTACCTATATAACAGACGAATTTTAACATACAAAGTAATGTTTGAATATTCTGCATCATGTATGACTTTTACTGAATGCCAGGAAGATGAAAAGTCTAGACAGCTACCATCTAGTAATATAGATAAGTGGGGACGATTTAAGGCTATAGTAGTAGTATATATAACATATAATATAATTACACAGAAGGTGTCGGAATATATATATCAAAACTATTTTGGAATTTGGTAGAGTTCAACTATTTTACATTTTCGATGATTAAATAAATCATTTAAAAAAATCGTTGGTACTCTTGGAATTACGTTTATTAATACCGTGTTTATGAACACCCTCTAACGAAATTAGTAAACCCTCACAACTCACCCGCAGTTTTTAACTGTAAATAATATATAAGCTTGGTGGTGGGGCTCCCGTTCCACGAAGCTGAGGCAAGTTCGGTTTTCCCAGTGACGCATGGCCTTGATTATAGTGGCCTTCACTTCACCTGTTAACACGAAAACTATTTAACTATAAACGAACAACACGAACTTTCCTTTTAAAATGAATTAGTTATTTTATTATATTTGTATCATTAAATTATTATTTGTTGTCATTGCAATGAATATATAACTAATTATCCCCAAATATTATCTCCCATTTAAAAACTCATCGATATCTTGAAAAGGCTGTTTTGATCGATAACTTTTTATATACGACTAAAACCCGGATATTTTTGAATGGAATAAAAATTTCAAACTTTCAAAAGCATTATATAATTACTATTTCTATTATATATTCATAAAAAAATTAAAATTAAATCTATAATGATGCATTTAATTTTTCTTTAAATAGAACTGAGTCGTAATATAGTGGGCGACGTGATAAATTATATAGATTTAAAATTAATAAAATATAATCGTATATATGCATTACGCGATACAAATAATAACATTTCATACTATAAAATAATACAATTATTGTTTGCATTTTTGCATTCATCGTTGTTCCAAAAACAATATGTTTGAAATATTTGATATTTTATATATATATTTATTTTGGAAGTGTTAGTTGTATATATTCTACAGGTTTAAAACATTAACTGGAAATAGATGTAAGTAATATTAAATTTATCATTTCAATATTTTGTCAATGGCATTATATATATATAATCTAAATATATTGCCTTATAAAAAACGGTAAACATTTTTTAGAATATAATAATATTCTTCAATATTTCACAAATATAATATTGATCTCTATTTTGTAAGAAAACCATATTTATGTATATTTTACAATTAATTATTGTTTATTTCATCTACAATTGCTACAATTTTTTTGTAAACTGACCAATCAACATTTTAAAGAAATTTATATTTAATTATAATTAATAATGAAGTTTAGTAAAATACAATGTACTCTAATTTATTACAGATAATTGTTTAGATGTTAAACGTCATATTATTGTTCAGAGTTTAGTGATATTCACATTGTGTACATGAATACGATATTATACAATACATTGAAAATTTATGTTTGAAATAAATTAAAGTAGCGCGCATTATACACATTGTTTTTTAAAATGATTTGTCAAAAAACTGATGAGGGAATCGTATCTATATAAATTATATATTTTTAATTCGAGGTCAACATTATTAGAAAGTTGGTTGCAAATTTCTTTGGCTATACTACTCTGTAGAAAGAATATCGGCCCATTATTCCCCAGGCAAATGCGACATTTACTTGTGAAAAGATTGCTCTTGATTTCATAGGGAATGATTCCGTGGGGCCAAACCCGATGGGGATCAGCGGTGGCAGCTCGCCTCACCCGGTGTCTCTGCTCCGGGCCAGGTATCCTTGACAGGGATCCTCTAGGGGGCACTGGCCGGTGGAGACGTTGATGGTGTCGGTGTATCCAGCGTCTTGTTCGATACTTTTGAAGGTGTTGTCTGTTCAACAGAGGAGGCATGTTAACAGTGGGTTATAGTTTTACATACATGTATTGTATATAAATAAACGAACGTGCTCAAGCCAAATATATTGCGAAAAATAAATACATAAATATTTTGATATTTATTGCCACATATATTATCGTAAAATGTCTTTGAGTTTGGTGTATGAACCGGTTGAACAGATTAATTAATTGTATATATTGTTATCCATATTAAACAACAATCATTCTTAGTTATATTAGTATTTTATTTGTCTCTATACTACTCGTTTAATACGTAAATAAAGGGCCTATTGTTAGTAAATTATAGTTATATATTAGTATGACGTAGTATTTTTAACGCTACCTCAATTGTATCATCACTTGTAGACAGTAACTAATCTCGATAAAACCATAAATAATAGACCGGAAGAAGATCGGCATAAAAATAAAGCAATGATAAAGAATATCAATATTGATATTCGAGCCAATAGAAACAAATAACAGTCAACACAGCAATCAGAGTTCTATTAATAACTGTTATATAGGTTTTCCTGGTTCATTTGCTGCCTTTATTCACATAACCTTGTTTATACAACGTCGTAAATGTTTAGTATTGATTGATAAATAAGTCTACGCAAAACTTGTCCACCTTTGTTAAATCCATAGAAATGGATTAAATATCGTTAGTGTAATATGTAAAACGTCTACGGTGTACAAAACTATGGCAACTTTTTATTGCGATGCACATTAACAATAATATCAAAATGGCGTAAAATCACACCAGTCACCGAAGAACATTTATGTAAAATAGCGCCGCAGTTCACACTTATTTGCAAGTACAAGTTGATGGAAAAACCGTGCGACAAATGTGAAATATCTCTGGACTATTCCTTATAACGTGTAACATTCATTTGTATGCATTTATTTCAATAATAAAAGTGCAAGTTATTTCTGTGCAAAATTTGTGAAGAAAATATATGACATGAAAAAAAGACAACAATCAATACTATAAGTACTGCACTTTTTGCGATTGAGTATTGATATGGTCGTGTATTAGAATGGTTGTCTGGATTTTGTATATATATATATATATAGAATATAATATGAAATAAAATAGTAAAATATTTATTTTACTGTATATCAAAAAAATATCATGACCAAAATTGAATGAAATAAACAGCTGCGATTTTTTTCAGCGACATTCAAATGTTTAAATTTTTTTTAATTGTGACTATAAGTCTACTTATACTGACATATTTACAAATGCTATGAAAGTGATGTTCTTTACTAACTTTAGGCAATGCTCCAAATATGTAGATTATCTTACTCATCCCAATAGTTGGTATGAAATATTGTTTAACTTCTTAGATATATTGTAAACGATTCGATAAATACATACTAGATGTAACACCATATTGATTCCTTTAACTATATATTTATAACTGAATTAAGAATTGACAGGTACTAACTGCAACTTGTTTATATACGTACTTTGACCTTTGCGGAAGTTGGGGGATGACCGAAAGGTGCTCCCGATCGAGTAGAACCTTGTAGGATTCCTCATCGAAGAGTTGGAGAGGTACACTGGTCAGGGTGTAGTTGCGTTTAGGGTCAAATAACATATGATCCAGTTCACCTTCTGTCAATGCAATGTCGCCATAGAAACCCTCTAAAATTACAACAAGTCAACAAATATGTAGTCCGGTGTATATACTATAGCAGTTTATAACATTTAATAAACACGTCTACGTTTGGAATACAAGTAGTAATATTCCTGTTAGTAGTATTAATAAATATATAGTTTTTAAATATTTAGTAAAATAACGAATGATTTATTGAAGTAGGTAAGTAAAGTGCTGGCTGGAAAAATAATTATTTAGAAAGCTTATATATTTAATCTTATAAAACATTGCAAACTTATCTATTGAAACATTAAGTAGTATTTTATGCTATCTGTTTCAATGTTTCATTAACTCTGATTATTTTTAAAATTTATATTTGGATAGTAATTACAAAATTTTAATGTAGAATTTATTGTATTAGATTTTGAATTGACGTTTAATGTACTCAACAATGTTTTTCCATAGCTCAGAGTAAACAATTCTAAGAGAGGATATACAGATATTTTTCTAACTTTTGTATTTAAACGTAAAACTTGAATTATTTATTTATGTATTACATAATTTTGACATACTGCAATTTGGAAAATTGAAACTAGAAAAAAGGGAGTAAAAATACGTAAAAAAGAGACTATTAACTGTAGAATAGAGGGGTAGCATCATACACACTATATTTCATCATATGTGCATATGTGTAGTGCAACATTCGGATATAAAATATTTTCAGAAAAAATAGTCACATTATTTATAGCAGTGATGTCTATATGTTATCTTCTATTCTAAAATTTTGTCAGATTTTTATCAGATTCTCAAAAGTGATAGTTCAGAAGAACTGGCTTTATTTAAATAAAATGATCTTCCAAATGTGTGTGATATTTGTGATTTAACAGTTTCTCATATATTTCTTAAATTTACGTATAAAATACTTATTTTAAAAGTACAAAAATAATATACAATTTAGCTTGCGTCGTTCCTTGACGACGTTATTGTGATGAACTTTCTATACTGATAATCGGGCTGTATCATCATCATGAAATCAATTGATCTTATTTGATAATTGTTTATCTTTGTAGAGAAACAACTTTCAAACTAAAAATCAGTTTACGGTACGAGATATATATTGCACGTTTAGGTAATCGAAAAGTATATTCGTAAAACACACTACTTAAAAATAAATTGTATGTATTATCAAATCAAAGTGTTTTGTTTTGTAAGTGTAACACTAACTACATAACATATTTAAAAAAATATTTATATATATATTTATCGGAACTTATTAATTACGCACATACCTTAATCCAGTGGCAGATGTAGGATATTGAACCAAAGGGTATTTTATATTGGGGAAAATATTCAGTAAAATGTCATCACATTTATTCTTCAAGATTATCTAAGTTATTAAAAATGATTAGAATGCTTCTTTTCAAAAACATGATATGGTTTCATTTTTTCCATCAGCTTTACAATGCAAACATTGTAATCTAACTTAAATAGTTAATATAGTTTATTACATTGTATTATAATAAGAATTTTGATCGTGCATTTAAAAACATTAAAATAGTGATAATACCAGATAAAGAGCGCGTTTGATTATGACAGAAATACAATAAACTATAATATGTTTTTGTAATTATTTGTTGTGTTATACCAAAACCTAGGTTTTAGTATTTATTTCTTGAGTTTATATCATAAATGGAACGTTTTGCATATATGTAAAAAGCGCAGTTGTGAAAATAAGAAGTCTGAACGCAATTGAAGAAATCACTTCTATCGGTCCATCACTATTAATTATGTAGTATATACACCATAAATGCAGTTATTATAACACTCAACAATTAATTTCATGGGAATGTTTAGTACAATAAATATTAAAATTACTCAATTTATTCTGACAATATAATATATTGAGCCGCTGCAAAATTTTAAGAAGTTTAGCGACAGTTTTCACAGATGGGTACATTAAGGCAACGCGAGCACTAATTTTTTGGAATTATAATTTTTTTGTGCTTTTCAAAATGAGGCATCATAGTATTGCTATCTCGATATTGGGCAATAATAACATATTATTATTATTATATTATCTCTGGTACTGAATATTAGGTAACAATTTTTTAATTAAAAAACACAACAACATTGCTTATTTCTGAAAAAGTTATGCGAAAGCAACTATTTACTTATAAAATATGTAGTATATCGTGAATAGTTAATGAAATAGGTTTTGTTATAAATATTCCGACTCGATTACTACATATTGCACACAGACTATAAAGATAATAAATATACAGTCAATCTAAACATATTATAACAACTAAACTATCGGAAGGAAAAACCTATGTTTTCAAAACACTTTATTTTTTTATGGTAGATTAGTAATTTGGTATCTAATTCTGAAAAAACAATAAATAAGATAAACATATTTAAAACATTTCAACAAATTCTTAAACTGTTCTTTTGACTGTTGCAAGTATGTGAAACGTTTGTTGGTGAATTAGAAAGTTTAGAATATTAAGATTGATTAACTATTTCGTCAACTATAGCTTAATGTAATATTTTAATGATATAATTTAATTATTCAAACAAAACTAATAGTATCTTACTTCAATACCATGCTCTATTTATTGTAAAACGTTAAGCAATAATACTTCTTCTATATATATTAAAATTGTGGATTGGTTGTATTTTTTATATTTAAATGTTATAACCAAAATTAATTCTAATTAAATCATTTGAATATCAAATTCATATTAAAATATGTAAGTTATATGCTAAATGTTATGTTAAATGTAGCATAATATCAGTAAATATTTGTATCAATGGTCATTTATTATATTTTGATGCACTTACTTGATGCGCAAGGATCCATATACCGAAATTGTCGATTTGTTGATGTGTGTAAAATATCCGAATTTTTCAACGATGCTTCAAGCTTATTGTCCAACAAACCCCTGTCTAAATTGAAGCTATCATTGAATGCATGAGTCGAAATATTGTTGGGAGGTATTGTTGCCGCTTTAATTTTAGGCACATACAAATGAAAAATATAAATACAAAAATAGAGACACAGCAGCGTGACAAATTGAACTGGTTTCATTTTTCCTCAGTGACCCAAAAATGGGGAAAAATTTATACAAATAAAAGATTCCAAAATTTGGCTTCAAATACGAACAGTTTTTATATTATGAGATCACCCAATATTTAAATACATGAAATCGAAAAGCTTTTTTTTGTCGGGGACAAAATAGCATAACCGATAAAGCGTAAAAACAATTTTATTGGCACAATTTTTAATTGGTCGGCATTTTGTCAGCAGCAAGCTATATGACTAAATCTCGTGTATATATAATATATATATATAACATGCAATATATAGATGGATTGTTTAAAAGAAATTTTACATGTATGTCGGTAATGTGTGTCTATCATGCAAGGTGATCTACTGCGTCATATAGCTGAGCTCGCCAGGCAGAGGTTGTAAGTAAGTAAGTAAGTAAGTAAGTGAAACTAAACGACAAATCAGCTGTGTCCACAGCAGCTATACCTTTTCTCTCCAAATTATAATTTTATATCAGGCTTGCCTGAAGGTGTATAGAGACTGATTTGTTATATATACTAACCAAATATTATATGCACTACCTATAGTCACGTCTCGGTCTGTATAAATGTACTCCCTTTTCACTGGTCTGGATGAACTACATAACATAAAACGTTCGTGAACATTAGCAGGAGAGGAGAGTAAGCTGACATTACGATAAAGTTGAACGATAATACGCACTTGCTCTATTCCCACGCGTATCATGTGTAGTACATGTGTGGGCGTTTTTTTCCAATTTTTTTTATTAGTCTATCTTTTAAAAATTACTTTGCGTAAGTTATTCAATAAATTGTTAGTTGTGTGTATTACGTGTATTTCGAGCTGCAAAGAATTTAAAATAAGGATTTAAGAAAATGCTGTACTTTTTATTATATCAAATACACCATCAACTTTTGTACAATATTTTCTAAAATACACCGGAACGAATATTAGGATACTCCAATATTTCCCGACAAGCATATTTTTGGTACCAATGGGGGATCCAGGGGGGTTTCGACGGGTTTGGACGAACCCCCTCGGGACATCGGCGCTTTATTTTTAGTGAAAGTGGCGCCTAAATGCACATTAGTCGCTTTTTTACATGATTCAACTCTTTTTCCCCCAAGTTTTTGAAAAATTGACACCTATTTAAAAATATTAACCCCCCTAACGAAATCCTGGATCCGCCATCTGTTACCATTTCTAGTTAGTAAATTAAAGGTTTTAGGTATGACACGATACAGTTTGGAAGGATTGTCATACAACTAATAATCGAATAACGTTCTGGTAAAACCTTTGTATATAATTTTAACATTCTGAACAGATTTTCTAAATTCTCATTTCAGGTATTTAAATAAATACATAAATTATTATTATTATATAGCAAATATAAATAGTTTAAAAATTAAATTATTAATTCATTAAAACAGTTCATAACAGTTATATTGTTGTTCGAGGTGCAAATGACACATATTTTGTAAAATCACCTGTAGTGAACTAAGTTTATCTACGATAGCGCGAAAAATTATTTATCATAGGCTTAATATTGAATATTAGTATTTTTACGAGTTGAAAAATGGTGAGATGGAATGGTGGAAGTGAGATGGAATGGTAGAAATGAGATGGAATGGTAGAAATGAGATGGAATGGTAGAAATGAGATGGAATGGTAGAAATGAGATGGAATGGTAGAAAT
>JAUZND010056110.1:0-18790 GCA_034780555.1 Coelogynopora nodosa
CATTCAACTTACCAGGACAAACAATCACGTTACCGCGAACTGCATTCAACTTACCAGGACAAACAATCACGTTACCGCGAACTGCATTCAACTTACCAGGACAAACAATCACGTTACCGCGAACTGCATTCAACTTACCAGGACAAACAATCACGTTACCGAGAACTGCATTCAACTTACCAGGACAAACAATCACGTTACCGGATAGTTAAAATTGAAGCACAAATTTACCAAAAGTAATATTCAGTTTACCACTATCAATTAGAATACCAAATTGTGCAATCTCGTCACCAAATTACTAATTTTGTAACCAAAAACAATCATAAAACAAGATTAGTATTCAACATGCAAGAAAAAATTAGTATCAAACTATCTAGCAATTTAACAAATACTACAATCATTATAACAAAAATATTCATAAAAGTCCTAAAAATCTTCTTATAAAACATCTTCAGACATCAATATCTTGTCTTGCCAAACTCTGTGGAATAAAACGATTGGCTGGCAGACACCAGTTTGTGTACTTAGGTTGAGTAATTTCATTGATGGCTTCATTTCCTAGTCTCATCAGAATTCTTGAACGCCACTGTTCTTGTGTTAAACCTTGAGCAACTCGTTGATTTTTGGCATCGTAAATTTCATCTTGTAAAGCTCTCGTGGTCAATTGTCTACTGATAGCTACTTTAAAACAGCTGTTGGGGTGTTCCACCGGGTTCAAAAAAGGACTGTAGGGGAATAGGGTACGAATAAAAAAACGATCTTCTTGCTCAGGTGGTATGGTAGTGTTGAGGTGCTGTCTTGCTCCATCATGTACGATAATTACCGGACCTGGAAAGCGCGGAGTAGCTTTGACATTGATCAGGTGGTCAATACATATTTTGTACCTATTATGATTCAATGTCTTCTGCTGAAGACTTTTCTGCTGTATACTATACGGTATACTGTATACTAATCCAACATCAGCATTGATTGTTAGTTTGAGGTTGATATTCCGGCTCCTAGCTCTAATAACCTGCCGAACTCTTTCGCCTATAGGAGCTCTCCCTTGATTCATGTTTGTGTACACATTGAAGCCATATTCATCAATGTACACTATGCTGACATTCACTAGTAAGTGAGTAAACCATGTGGCGTATTGAAATCGTAGTTCTTTCCTTGCTGGAATATTGCGTCTAAAAGGGACGTCCGCATCTTTCCCAGCAATCTTTACAGAGATGAGTTGATTGTGAAGATGCCCATGAATTGTCGTGGCAAGTACTTGAGGCTTATCTGGCAACATTCTTCTTAGTTGATCGTTTATTCTTGCCAAAGTAGTGAACGGCTCCTTTCTAGCGATGAGCAAAATTGTTTCAAGCATTTCGTCATCAACTCTCACATGCCGCTGTCCTCCCTGGTTCCTTCTCTTAACTCTCCCTTCTACTACCTAGACAAACCAGTATGATGCTTCTGGCCGTATCTCTATTGATATTTAGGTTGTCCGCTAACAGTAGATGATCCTCTCCGTTTTAAAAACAGTTCACTATTCTTGTTCGATCTTCATTGTTGACTTGCCGACGACGTGGTCTTTCCTGGGCCATTTCTTAGTTGAAAAATTAATATTCGTAACTCATTTCAATATATATAATTTAAAATGATTGCATAATTTGTTAAGCAGACACCTCACTACGTCATAATGAATACAGTTCGCATGCTAAATCACACTCATTTTGTTACCTAATAAGTAGAAATGGTTATTAGAATGCATAACTATTGGTAAGAGCGAAATATATTGTAATCTGAATGATCGATTTATTCAAATCAATGTCATATTTGGTAAACAAGACTTTTTCAACACTACTATATCAAAATTGGATGCAGTTTGCGGTAACGAGATTGCAAAATGCTATACTAAATTTTGTAGACATCTTTTTTAAACTTTTATTTATTGAGGTTCTAGAAGAATATGCAAATCGCATATATTTTTATAGTAGTCAGTAATATTATTTTTTATTTTTCATTTTATTAGAATGTATGAATAACTATAAACTATTCTTGTTTATCATTCAACTAACTTAAACGAGAGTGATACTATATATTCCTTTCCACTGTATTGATTTTCAGAATTCTTAATTTTAGCCAGTATAGTAAAGATAGACTTGACTTATGCGCCGCATAGTTTAGGTGTTTTAGTTGAAGTTGAGAGAGCATCAAACTTGAGATGATGCTGGCAACTTGGGGGGCAAATGGAATGAAAATCAAAGCATTAGAAATGGAATATAGAAATCACACTAAAATTAAGAAAGAGAAAAAACAATATCGCGCCATTCATTAGCTCAGCAAGCTTGAATTTGGGTAGGAGAGACAAAAAATTTGGATGGAGAAACAGCATATATTGTCATTGATTTCACTCTTTATTCGTTCAATGCTGCTTTTAGTGACGGCAATCCATTGACTCAAACACATGCACATGCTGTTCTTCACGCTGCTACTGAGTTTTTTCGCAGCATATTGATTTTTATGATGTTACTCGCGCGTTTCCGTTTTCTGGGTTGTGCACTGATTCTTGCCAGAATTGTTTGACTCCTGCGAATCTTTATTATTAATCAGTAATAGAAAATATGCGACTTTCATTTCTAATATATATTTCATAAATATAATTTACTTGATTTTGCTTGATGATGTTTTAAAACAAACTAAACACGTTGTTGGTTTACGCAATTTGGAATGGTAACAAAATATAACTTTTTATTATAGTTTTTCCTTTTTAAATTAAAGTTACCATTTGTATATATATATAAACATAATTTGCAATATAATGCAGAGAGATTGTTTTTCTGTGTCTATTAAATATTAATAACTATCTATGGATATGGAAACCAAATTAAAAAATATCGCATAAACCAAAGTGATAAGAACATAATATACAATCAAAAACATCCAGACTGGCAAATGATAGAAGAGAATACAAAACAGGAATGTATGAACCAAGTGAAACCCAAAGAAAATTCACAATTAGATAAAAAAGAAAAGGGAAATGAAAAAGAAACAATTAGAGAAAATAAAAATATTTGTTGATGATGTTCTATTTTATTGGACTCCAATTTTTAGTAAAATGTAAAATTTATGAATATAGAATTATTAACTATCAATATAAATAGTTCATCATTGATCCACATTCTTTGTCTGTAATTCATTTTTTACCAGGCCAATATTTTTTAATTGTTTTGTGTTACTATATTGTATGAATGTGTTTTTTAGATATTTTCCATGTATGCTATATAGAATACAATTAAATGAAAAATGTTTATTTAGAACTAATTGCAACATTTTAATATATTTAGCTGTATCAGTGTGTATTTATTTTTTACATATTTCAATGTTTGATTTTTTTATAATTATGTAATTCTTAAATAGCATAGCCATATGACAATGATATAATATATATGGTAAAATTTTAATTAGCTACAAAAGTGTTAATTGTATTGTTTTTTAAAATAAAATATGTGTTAAACCAGTTCTGTATAGGTGAACTTTGATATAAATATACTCGATCATTTATTAGGTGCATAGAATTTGATTGAAAGTATTAAAAATAATATTTAAATAAAATAACTTTATAATAAATGACTTCAAATACGTATTCTTTCATACCAACCTGAAGCTATCGTTATTTTCATCTTCAATCATAATTGCAATGATATAGCAAAACTTTGTCATATAGTCCTTCAAATTTGTTGTAAATATTAATGTAAGCTAAAATTTGATAATAGTAATTAACTACTAATAAATTAACATATTACTTTAGTAAATTCAAAATAGGAAACAATAATTTCTACAGCTTTTAAACATGGCTATATATAAACACTTTTACTTGAAAATGTGTTCGACTTATTAGAACGTAATAAAATAATATTAATATTTTATTTATTATTGTTAGATTCTGTATGAGATCTGCATCCAAATATTTAATTAATGTTTGTTATATTTCAGTTATATTCTTCCTTGGCCGCAATCTTTATGTCAATGTTCCTGCTAAGGATAATGTTATCGGAAAATCTGTCAAATGTTTCTTCGTGAGTCTCACATACTGTGTATTATTTCTAGTTTTCAAGATGACAATTTCTAGCATGTTATCTCGACCTAATATTGTGTCAATCAATTGTGTCCATTCTTCAGCATGCCCTTTCTAACTACTGCAAATATCGTAAAAAGGATCCTAAGAAAAACTTTCTCGATCATGCCTCCGATCAGTATGACGTAAGTTGCTTTGTAACATATTTTGCAATTTTTATGGTGGACAACGATTTTTACGAAATCTAATTTTTTTAATCAAATGAATTAGGTATAAGTGTAACTGGTTCAAAATGTAATATTTTGTTTGCTAACTGGGTGTACTGGAACTAGGTCACAAACCGAAAAAGGATATAATATCCTTTATTTATTTATAGAAAAAATAGTTTTAAGTTTACTTCGCAAAATTAATAAAAACTTAATTTCCTAATATTTATAGGATTATTTTATTACGTTTACTAAATCGAAAGAATAATATTTTGTTAGAAAAATTGGTTATGCATTATAGTTAGGTATCTCAATATGTTTTGTTATGCATGATTAATTCTTATTTTATACGTAAATTGGAATAGTGAATTCTTTCTTTTACAGTTATACTTGCTAATCTCGGTGGCATAACAAATCCGAAATTTATTTTTTCTGATATTTTTGGATTAAAAAAATATCTCCTAATTTGCTTGCATTTTACGGAACTGTGCCATATATTATTAAATTAGGATTAGTTGTGGTTGATTATATAAACTTTATTTTAAGAAAAGATATTGTTATTAAGAGAAAATTTATTTTATATAATATATATTTACCTGATATTTAAAACCATTTAAATATATAATATTTTATTACAATAATTTTGTATTAACGTGTACACAGTAGAATGTAAAATTGGAGATTATATTTATATCTAGAGTTTATTTCCATTTCAAAATGTTCTTTACAGTGTTCACACTTGGTTTTAGTTTTGATTTTGGATTGGTTTTAAATGTTTTTGTTTTTGAATTATATTTTCCATAAACAAAATATTATCTTTATATTGGATATAAATAGCCCAAGTAATTAATATGCATTATTATTCGATTTAATTTTATTAATCTTTATGCGGTACAACTTATTTATTGAAATTCAGAAACAACGTACCCACATCTTTCAACATATAGTACAATAATAGAGTTCTTTATGTAAAGCTTAACACATATTACTAATACAAGTTATGTTATGTTTGCCTCAGGTTAACCATATAGCCTTCTTCTGTATACTTTAGTGTTTAGGTTCTAGCTATAGTGTGGTTTCTCTCAATCAAACTCTACAATAGAACACAATAACGAACTGTTAACCTGCAGTTTTGAATGTGAAAATATGTTGTATAATAGTCACGCGCACTATAGTTATGCAAGACACACTATCATCAGTTACTGTACAAGAGAGCTCATTGATCAATAATAATTCATTAAAACTTATATAATATTTGCAATATTTGATTCTTTTCATACTGGTTAAAGTTAAACATTAAACGCATTGCTGAAATCTTTCTGACATTTTATCTACAATATTTGCTTTTCAACATTATCGATTGTATCGATTCTTTTAATGCTCCACCCTTTCTAATTTTAATCGTCCTAAAAAATGGGTACTCTACTCATCTATACTGGTGTTTGTCTATATATTATAGAAATAAGTAAATTTAGTATAATCAGATTTCGATAACATTATTTATTCAATGTAAATTAAAATATTTATGACTGCGTTATTTGATCAAGTGTAAAATGGTACTAGCACTGAAATATTATTCAGTAAAAATACCATAGGAATCATCAATGATGTATTTTCAAACATTAATCACTTCGTAATTAACTCCTTTGATATTATAAAACACTTTTAAAACTGTCAAAAATTGCTTCAAAGTTGTTCAAACAACTTATATTATATATGTATTACTATATACTAAAGTTCTATTGGAATTCAATTAGTTTTGTTGCAGCAAGTGGTTACATTTTCAATTAATTTAGCTTATTATTGATCATAGATTTCGGTGTAACTTCCGGATATAGACTTGTTTGCTTTAAGGAATGTTTAAACTTGTTGTTTGTATAATAATATTTTTCAATATTTCCTTTTCTTTGTTCCTTTTTTTATTACAGTAGCAATAATTATTTTTTCATTATATATTGTTAAGTATGTGGATTCATATTTAAAAAAATAGTTAGCAACATTAACAAAACATCGTTTTAATATTAAACATAAAATATAAACATTTTGCATAGATTGTTTATTTAGACTTAATCATTGTTAAAATCTTTGCTGTTATATGTTGTGTTCTAAAATTTGTAAATTTGTCTATGTTAAATAGTTTAATTGTATAATTTATCATAATTATTTATATGTAAATTTTTTGGTACAATTTTATAATTAAATGTAGTAAATTGTGGTTTAAAAATTTTCGTTATGTTATGCTACTGTTTCTAACTTGCTAAAGTTGAATTAAAATTATACTAAGGTGTTATTTAATGTGAAATTTATTTTTTTAAAAACATGACTTTCCAATTTTATATTTTTTAATAATATTAAATCTGCAATTATTCTGGGGCATTCATAACTAGCTTCAAATCAGTTGGACTTTTTATTCAAAATTATAGTCTGCTACGAAATATATGTTTGATGTTAATCTAAAATGATTTAATATAACATAATAAATTATAAACCAAAATGTCAATGTTTAAACTTAAATAATTGAAAGATAACATAATTATTAACTTCAAAAAATTTATAATTTCGGCCATAAAATATTGTGTTCATTCATTTTGTATACCCATTTGACCGTTTAGAGAAAATTAAATATAAGTATTCGTTTATATTTACTCGCGATCATAACGCTTGTTAAATTGGAGCTGTACTAATATCGATATTGTAGCATTGAACTGGAAGTTTGTTCATGGCATTGAGGTAGCCATATTTCTCTAAAGCAAAAATTTTAACCGATACAGTCTACGGTACATTAAACGATGCATTTTATTGTCTGAATATAATATTTATTTACTTTTGTCAGTTAATAACATGTTAATACAAATATAATTTTGACTATAGGATCATATTTATATAATTAAATCACATTGAAAATTAAATAGTCAACATGTACATTAATATAGTTGACACGTCATTTGCAGTCATCACCAACCAAAACTGGGATCTAGACTGATATAATTAATGGACGACAATTTGTAAGCGAAACGCTTTCACTAGAACTATTTTTCAATTGATATTGATTGTAATACACTTTCCCTTTAATGAAATAATTTTTTTAGCCCGAACATTGATCTATTTTGTGTGTGCGTGTATGTGTCCATAGGAGGCCTTCATCACCGACATTCGTGCCGTCGGGCGGATCTTCTTCCTCTTCATCCCGCTGCCCATCTTCTGGGCGCTCTACGACCAGCAGGGCAGCCGTTGGACCCTCCAGGCGGCTCAACTCGACGGCTACATGTTCGCCGGGTGGACCCTGCATCCGGATCAGATGACCGTGTTTAACACGCTGCTCATCCTGATCATGATCCCGCTGTTTGAGTCGGTGGTCTACCCGGTGCTCACCAAGTGCCGCATCCCAAACACGTGAGCCGGTTTGTGACGGTGTTGTTTGGTGTCGCAGAGATTCTGTTGGGGCGAATTCTGTGTTGTGGTGGTAACTCTGCAGTGGGAAAAATGTGTTGAAATGTCAATGCTTTGTTTTAATTGTTTCTCTGTTGTAATTGTTTAAAACACTAATTGGGGCAATATGTGTAGGTGAAGATTATCACTACAGAAGACATTGTAGCAGTTCATATTGGCAGTTAATTATGTCAGTTTTATCTAAAAACTGTTAGAGCCACAATAGCCTTAAATTTGATTAATTATAAAATTTATTGAAATTGTGATCCATTTCAATCTATTATTTATATTGTTTTAAATTTAAATACTTAAAAAATCCTTATTTTACTAAATTCAAAATATTAAAAGTAGTTGGATAACATAGTTGGATAACAAACTAGCTACATTTTCATTCTGCTTCGTGATGGGATAATGCAATGTGAAATTTCTCATTTCATTTTTTTCATAGTAAAAGTATATAATTTTTTTAACTTCGACCACATTTATTTCGTTTTAAGGAAACTTATTTCCGAGTTGCTTTTGCTTGACCTTAAAATCACGAATTCATCTCTAAGGACTCCTTCATCGTGATTGTCTCTTACATTATACATATAATTTTATAAAGGCATGGAGGGAAATGTGTGAAGCAAGTAAATAAAATGATTTTTTATTTAATAATAATATCAGCGGAAGGAAAAGTCATGTCCGCTTGCATCTGTCATATTTTTTCAGATAATATGGAAACAGATCAATTTTCTTGATTTATGATTATTTATATGATTATTTCAGTTTTTTAGTTTCCTAATAGTAGATTTGTTGTTTAAAGTTCTGATATATTCTTATATCTGCATAAAGTTGTTTGTACTGACTAAATATAACGTAAAAATGTAGTTAGTTTATTTATAAAAGTGAGAGTATAGTTTATTCTGTTATTGCTTTGTGTAACCATGGTAATAGTGATTTATGAAATTGAAAGTATATTAGGGACAATATATTATTATGTCCTATTCAATTATTGTTGAAATTGGGGAAGGTAGATTATATCATATAAAACGTGAAAATCTCTGAAAAATATTTTATATAGGTGTGTACATATTAAGATATTGTTTAAGGTGTATATATATTATATATTATAATTACAAGCAATATTATTAAGTATTATCATAAATATCTTATTTATAAAGTTTGTAATATATTATAAAGCGTTGATTTTGTTACGCAGTTCAATTATTATGTATTACTATACGGCTGTTGGGATAAAATCTAAAACTTTTTTAATCATAACTTTCAAAATTAAGTATTTGCCAATTATTGCACGGTAAATAAAAAGTTATACTTACTCTCCAGTGTTAAATTGACTGTGTCAGTACTTTCTCTGGTACCATTTAGACCTGTAGCCGCCACCTTCAGATACAATGTTTAATATCGGTTGAGAACAAAAGCTGAGAGTTGAGGTAAAATATTGAGACATTTATCAGTCTTTTTTTTAATATTAAAGTAGTTATTTTGTAAAAACGTTGTTGAGTTAAGCAAAAGAAAACCACAATAAAATTTAAAGTTTATTACAATTAATACAAAATATTCGAGCAGTTCTCAACATATATTTTTATGAAAGTATAAATTACCACACTTAACCCTTTACCTTCTGGGTGATTATAATTCTAGGTGATGACTTATCCAAATAGTTCTTATTTAGTCAATGTAAAAAATTAATTGAAAGGCTTAAACAAAATTTTAACAATTGCAGCAAATTTCTATCTGAAAATGAGTAATAGCAGTGCGATAATTTTAATTTGTGTATGATTATGTCGATCATCTTTCACTGTTTCATTTATGTTACTGTCTAAAAAGGAAATTTCGATTTGTTATTGATAATTGAGGACTATTTATTCATGTGTAGACACATTATGATATTATTTTGGTCTGATACCAGTAAACATGTTATGGTGTGGTTAATTCAGAAGTTATTGGTCGCGTTACTATCTTCTCATATCTATAGTTATTACTATGCCAATGCAAAAGAGAATCTGTTTTACATTATTGTTAATTTTTTATCTCTTCAGAGTGACTAATACACAAATATCGATTATTAAACGGTTTTCTTATCTATATAAATATAAACAAATAATGTCATCTATCACAAGTATTGTTTAACTAATATATTCAGCTGTCAGCATGTCTGAATCTACCCGATTATATATTTGTTTAATTTGAGTATATTCAACTCATCCAACTTATCAATCAAGACGAGATGTGTTATGACTAGAAACTTTTAATTAAAACTGGTACTTTATAATTTCTTAAACAAATTAAATAAATGCTACATTTAATAAATATTTTCAAACAGATAGAACATTTTACTTTAATTGTCTACTTTTATATTCTGAATAATTAACTAATTTTATGTTTTATTGTTCCATTTTATTATATTATATATTTTATATAATATATTAAGATACCTTCCCATAAGTATTTGCAGAAATGCAGATGTTATAGATTAAATCTCTAAATTGTTTTGTTCTTTTGCGTCATTTTTTAAAAATATACTACTATACACCTAGATCAACGGTTTACAATCATTCGTATATATAAATCAAATAAAATGCACCTTTATCTGAGCAATAATTAATATATATAAAAAACAAAATATCCACATCAAGTTTTATTTTGTACGACTAGTTTCATTGAATCATTTTCAAGTTACAAAAACGGAAGTGAACTGTTTACACAAGAAAACAAAAAACCAACAAATTAACTGAAAAGGTGAAGAGTATAATTGTATCGATTGAAGTTTTTGAATAATGTTCTCACAGTTATAATATATTAATGAAAATGTCGGTTATCGTATATAGGTTTTCACAATCAAATGTAGACGTCGGACAGATCAAATGCGGCAATGTTAGATCAAATGTGGACAGCCGAGAATTTAAATTTGAAAACGTGTATTTCGTCTGATCAAATGTAGACAAGGACATATCAAATACGCCAGCGTATGGCGGACCAAAGGGTTCAGTGTGGAAATCTCTATGATTTACAATTTAATAGAGGTTTACTTGGTAAATGCAAGGTTTATGCGACATCTGCAAGGTTTACCTTATAAATCTCTTAGAATTACAATTTAAACGAGGTATGCCTTGCATACCTCAAGCCCGAGGTAAACCTAACAGACCTCAAGGTAAACCTTGCAGACCTCAAGGTAAACCTTGCAGACCTTGAGGTAAACGAGGTAAACCTGCAGACATCATAGAGATTTCAGTGTGGAAATCTTTAAGATATACATTTTAAACGAGGTATATTTTGCAGACCTCGAGGTTAACCTTGCAGAACTCGAGGTAAACGAGGTATACCTTGCAGACCTTGTTTAAATAGTAAATCTTAGAGATTTCCACACTGAACCCTTTGGTCCGCCATACCAGTGACACATCAAATATAGATGCGCTATTTTCAATGAGAATAAAATTAAAACAGAAAATTGAAAGTTATAATATTAACTACATAATTTAGATGCATTAATCAGTATAGTTATGCGTAAAATATAACAGAAGCACACTCATCATTATTGTATGTATATACATATACATATATATATATATACATATACATATATATAATGTACATATAATTTAAAAAAGTACATAATATTTAATTGCAACATCATTCAAGAGTTCAGATTTAAGATTTAAGAGTAACACATTTTATCAAACACGAAACACAATACTAATACAATTTTACATTAGGATATCATGACTAAAGATACCTCTATGATCATTACGCAGTAAACAAGCAGGTAAATAAGTTTGCAGATAGCGGTAGTAAGCAGCAGCATATTGCGCCGTAGTTACATGAGCGTTTTGCTCACAAATTTGTGCCAGAGTTGCTAGACGCTCTTCATGTTGCTGAAGTAAAATTTGATCGCGACTTCTACCAGATCTATCTTCATGACCGTTTTCCACTAGGCAATGGAATTTTCCACGATATTGAGGAATGAGGAGTACGGTGGTAGCCATCGCAGAGTAAAAGTGTAGGCAAGAATCGCTTCTCCTGCTCATTTTGTGGTCTGGGGCGTTATCAAAGACATACGGCGTTGTTCATCTTGAGGTAATATGTCTCCTAAACGGTGTATAACATTTACGAAACCGTGTAAAACAACGTCATTGGTTTAGCTAAAGACGAAAGTCATTGTCAGGTTAGTGCTTCTTCGAGTATTCACAATCCGAACTGCTCGTTCACCTCGATGTGCTTTGCCATGATTTCTCTTACACGGACGTTTATTCCAGCTTAATCAATCAAAATTAGCTCGCAGTTTATGGCATCTTGCATAAGTCACTAAGAAAATTCGAAACATCGTTGCTTCACTTCATCGGTGTTTCGTTCCTCGGGCGTTTTTACTTAACTATACTTACTTAAACTACTTACATAAACTACTTACTAAACTAATATTAATTACTAAACTTATACTACTTTACTACAACTACTTTTATATATTTTTAATTTGTGAATTATTTTTATTCTCATTAAAAATAGTTCATTTATATTTGGTGTGTCGCTGTCGCATTTGATGTGTCCTTGTCTACATTTGATCCGACAAAATTCACGTTTTCAAATTTAAATTCTCGGCTATCTGCATTTGTTCTCACAATTGCCGCATTTAATCCGACGAAATGCATGTTTTTAAATTTAAATTATCGTCTGTTCGAATTTTGATCTGGCATTGCTGCATTTGATCTGTCCAGCGTCTACATTTGATTTTGAAGACTAAAATCTCGTCCCACTGACTATGTGTTTTCCGACGTATTTTCTCCAATATATACACATACGTTAATGTAGAATTTGTTCGGGTGTGTGATCCATTATACAATTCTTCATTTCACACAATACATAACTGAAAAGTAGTAACAAAGACTTTTTTTTACTCTAATTGTTCATAACGTATAACATATTTAAGAGATATAATAATTGATTTTTTCAGATATATATATATCAGGAGTCATACTAAAAAAATTCGATTAACTTGAGCGCTCTACAGATTAACATTTTAAAGCAACATAGTACTGTACAAAAATGAATGCGAGAAACACAAATAATTATGTTTTGATATTATGTGAATGAATCTACGCTTATATGCTGTGACTGAGTTTTAATATTCAGAAAGCGTTTACTAGGCAATGGGTCTTTTAAATAAACAGAAACTATTTTTTCGTACAATTATTTAGGTTTTTAATTATTTAAAATTTATATATATTTCCAATTTGTCAATGATATCACGAATCAAAATGTATACAATATACCCTATTACAGAATATTATGTCTGCTACATGCATCATACTAGCATTTGTCTTAAAAAATCTTCAGTTTATTAATTTTGAATACGTAACTATATCTTAATTATAAGCATTCAACCCCAAAAATAATGCAACGTAGTTGAAAAGGGTCTCTTTTTTATAGTATGATCAATCATCCCACACAATACACTCCTGTCCATTAAAGCATTCATCCGTCTTTACACACCATCACACCCAATCCATCAACACCTTCAAGACGGAAACATCACCCTCCCAAACGCAAACTTAAACACAACGTCTTCACAATAAAACACCTACAAGACATCCATTTACAATTTTCTCCAAACACCAAACATATTGACGATATTACATACAAAATATCTCTCAAATCTACAAACAGACATTGTCATCCATGCCATCCAATATCTTACACACACAATATTCCTCGCCCAAGATCAACACATCACAATTGCCTAGATCTCAGCGCACTATCATCGCACAACACTGCAGCAACTTTCGCTCCCGCCTTAACAAATACAGTCACGTTCTTAACCCCACAATTGCAAATACATGCCCTCCCACCCTACAGACCTCACATCCACCGATCCCTGGACTATCCCCGTGTGGCTTTCTCTGCAAAAAATAGCTATGCGTAACGTTATTATTTAAAAAAAAACTTTTGTAAAGTTTAGAACCATTGCAAACATTTTCTATATCGGTAAAATTGGAATATTTCCATGATAACAACTCAGTATAGTTATGTATATTTAATAGAGAAACGCATGCTGATTCTCCTGTTTAACACTTAGTGCACTGTGCTAAAAAATATATTAGTAATTAATATGTTGTGTTCACACTCTATAAACAACAATAGTCACTCCGCTACCGAGATTTGTTTTCGTATAATTAAATTTCCATTCCCGATTTATTGTTATTTTTTACCGTCAACAGTCCTCTACAACGGATGGCGGTGGGACAGTTTTTCGCGGCGCTGGCCTTCTTGGCTGCCTTCTTCCTGCAGTTGCACATCGAGGCTGGGGACCCGCTGGTAGTGCCCAAGCATCAGGCGGATCTGCGCTTCGTCAATATGGACCCCTGCTCCTTGGACATCATGGGCAATGTGACCCAGGGCTACTCGGTTTCAGCTCCGGTTCTGATGGACACTGGCCGACTCTCGATCAAGTTCAAGTTTGACGAATGTATGCCACGTTTGTTGTCGGGTTGTTGGTTCTTTGTCGAGTGGACACGGGAGGCTTCTTAGTATAAATAGATGTGTGCATTGGGTGTGTTTGGGTTGATTTAATTATATACAGATTGTTGATTGCAAGATATAATATTAGAAAATTAATGATTCAATATTTTTGTTAAATGGAAGAATTGTATATGTACATTTATCTCCGTGCAACAATGATAAAAATGACAAACTATATTGAATAATAGGTGAGAGGTACACTTAAGATTTATTTAAAGTATGAAACAAATTGTACAAATCATAGAAAACTTCAACACAGTATTAATTAATATCAGATTAATTCTTATGTGAAATGTTCGCTAAATTCTGTAATACCTAAAATATTAACATAACATATACTGAATGTAATTCTATACTCGAAATGTTAGTTTCGTTTTAGGTATACTACGGAAAGTCATTACATATTTATTAAAGCGTTATATTTTGTATAATTTTTACGGAATAATAAATATTTTTGTCAGAAATGGTATTCAAATAAATACTATCTCTTTTGTGCTTCACTTCTTTATGAATAAATTATGAAAAATTGAATACTGAAATTTATATTATAGAACCTACAAACAGTCTTTATTATTCTCAAAATTCTAACGTTTCAGTTGAAACAATAATAAAACAACAATAAATTTATCGATTCATTATTATCTGTCTAACGACATTCTGCTATCGCATAAATACAAAAGTCCTGGCTGGTTGTACAGTATGACAGGTATATATATTACTCGTATTACTTGTATCCTTCCCTTAAAGAAATTTTTTCTGATCATCTAATTAATATAACTTATCTCAGTTAATATTAAATTTAATAATCTAATAATTCATAATTAATATTACTCATCTAAATGACTTACTATAAGTTATTATAATTTTAGAATATAAATTACTGATACATTGGGTATCTAACTAATGGCTGTTACAGAAGTAATCACAAAAATCATTAAATTTAAAGTCTTCTTATTGGCCTATAATTTTAATTAAGTGAAATACACATGATAATATAATAATAAATGAATGTAATATTATCTTTAACAAGAGAATTTCTGTTTAACATTTTATATCAGTAGAACAAAAACTGTCTATGTATTTTTCATATAAGAGCCGATTTACTTAAAACTAGTTCAGATCCAAATCTATTGATACAAAATAACCAGTTAGCAAAAAAGAGCTGTTTAATTCAAACGTGACTGAACTAAAAAGAAGAAAACAGTACAATAATGTACTTACAATATTAGAAAAGAAAGACATTTAAAAAATAATATTCTAGTATATTATTGTACTGTTTTTTTGTTATTAGTTCAGTCACGTTTAAAGTTGTATTTTATATTTTTGAAATATATAACAATATTGTATATATTTATAAATATATATTCTTATCTGGCCACTAAATCCCAATCTCTTATAAATATCGATAAAGTATAGGGTAATGACAACCATTATAGAGATAGGATAACTATACGGTGCATAAACAGGTGAAATCGGAGGTTAGCGTCCTAAATTTAAAAATTCGCAAAACGAAAAAAAGTCTATTGTAATTTATTTAGTCAAATTTATACAGTTCACACCGACAGTAAAACAAGCCAACCTCGGAACTTAGCAACTCTCACTACTTGCAATACCAATAAATCAAAATTTCCTCAATCTTATAGCCTACCTAAAAGTGAACCGTTAATATTATACCCATGAGAAGAGTACAGAAGACCACTCGTGTGAGTATTCAAACTCTGTAAGCAGCACCCCCCTCCCCCTCCATTCCTCCCAACCTCACCAGGCCAGCTCAGCTCCCTGCCAGCTAGCACCACCACGCAGCGGGTGTCACTACCGGAGACCGGGCGTTACTCCGTATTCACTTGGCGGGCCAACGAGGGCCAGTCGGTGGGGGTGGTTACAGTGGCCAACAACTACACACTGGACCGGAACGGGAGAGGTCGGCTGAGGATCGCGGGGGCCAATATAGCGCCCCAGGGCACGCTGAACCTGGTGAGCACCACGGGGAAGGTGGTGAAGAGTATCCCGTTCAAGCCGGAGCAGAGGCAGGACACGGATGGTGGCACCTTCTGGATCACCGGGTACACGCTGGTGGAGATTGGACCGTGAGTTGCCAGCTTGGCCAGTTTTTTGTTATTATTTTTTTTAATATGGCGGCGGATGGTTTTAAAGAGATTAGGCCCTTCCCATGTAGAATCTAAATCCAAAAATATCAATTATATTGGACGAAAAACACCATAAAAACTGGAGAAATAAATAGTCAGTGAGTGTCTCATGATGAAATTATATTGTTTATTTCAGTATGCATACTTAATATATTATTAATGTTTTTCGAATGTTTTCTTTCTGTAATTATTATTGTTTTTACGTACAATAATAAAACCAATCAATTTTTTTATACCTACCTATTTAAATCTTTGGCAGGCCTGCGTATAGTAAAAAATATTCAGAAAACTTGCAGTATAAATATAATATTTTTGTAAGGTTAATCTCAAGAATAAACTGATAAACTAAATAATATGAAAGTTAATGAACTAAAAGTATTGTATTACAGCTTAATATTTTCAACACAAAACAAGTTTTTAAAGGTAAAAATAACCTGCCGTCAAATAATATTTTCGATCAACAGCAATTTAAGCTTTGAGTGTAAATTGTTAAAAGCTAGATCGATTCACTCCAGAACCGATGAAAGGCTAAGAATACCCCCACCCCCCCCCTCCTGCTCCAACCAGATACTTGGTGGAACTGAAGCTACCGAGCAGCGGCAACCAGACGGCACTTAGTCTGGGCAAGATTTTCGTCTATGTGGACTCCGTCACCACGATCGCACTACGACGCGGACCCCAGGTAGGCGGTTTGTTCATTGGTCAATTCTGTTGAGTGAAATATTTTTACTAAGAAATTATTTTCGTGTTAAGAAATTAGTATTATGTTATTTTATTCTTTAAACATTCTTAACAAATTTATGAAATTGATTTTACAATAACCGCAATTTACATTGATTATATTGTTTTTAAATAGTTGTTTCAAAATTCCTAAATTTAATAAGCAAAACTTAGTCGCAAAAACATGATTTTGACATAAATTTTCTTAGCCTTCAATTCGAATATATTGTATAATTTCTTCGTGATATTAAAAATCATAATTTTTGTCTACTTTGTGATATTATTTTTAATATTGAATTTTTTGTATTTCAAATTTTTTTGAAAATAAAAATTCGCTTAATAAAATTTAAGATATGCAACTACAGATTTGAATTTGGTGCAAATACTGAACATTTATTCCCATCAGGTGCAGCGCTAAAAATCAGTCTACTGAATAGCGCGTGAGTATCTTAAATAATAAATGAAGACATTCTATTCAAATCCTCAAAACCACCATATATAAAAATATAAATAAAAAAGAAGAACCAGAAATTATCAAAGCGACTGTCAAATAAGAAACAAAATTTCAAAATATTTCAAAAAGCGACATTCATAACTAAACTCCGGAAAGGTCAAACAAAAGGACTGAGTTATCTATCATCAAACCACAAATGTTATTTATAAAAACATTTTGCAATCCAAACATAGCTTGTACTCTACGTTAAACAGGCCTGGAATGATAAGATGGCAAGTCAAACATGTGGATTTAAAAGACCGTCTGTACATTCAAAAATGCATAAAAATAATTGTGGATAGGCTGGATCAAAATGAAAACACGTGTAGCAACTGATATTTAAACTTTAAAAAGGGAAGCAAAAATGAATAAACAATGTTGCAGGACTTTGAACACTCAGCGGCAGTTTACCGGTTTATGTGCGCACAACCATCACTATTCCCATAGTTTAGCACCTAATTAATTAAGTTATAAAAAACCCTATATAACTTGCAGTAGAATTGAAAAGTTTGAATTGGATTTACATTTGGAAATTATAATATCATCACATTTGAACCAAGTATTACCAGATTTTACATTTACAATGTAGTGGCCATTATTAGGAGATGTCCCTACATGACAAATAATAGCAAAATATAGAATAATTACAATTATTTAAAAGAAAATGAGGTAAACAACATACAAACTGTGCATATTTACGAACTCTACTAAATCGAGTGGTAACAAATCGATTAAGGAAATCGCACATAGTAACAGGATGGTCAATTATTAGTATCATGAACCAAGCGAAAATGTATAATATGCACCTAAAACTACGTGAAGCAAGCCCTCCCTGCCTCCCTCGTCCAGGCGAACTCCGGCGGTGCCTCAGTGGTTCGCGACTGGGTGATGATCCCGGTGACAGAACGACCGGGTCGCTCGACCACCATCCTCCTGCAGATACCTCAATACTTCATCATGACGCTGGCGGAGGTGCTCTTCTCCATCACCGGGCTGAGCTTCGCCTACTCGGAGGCCCCCACCAGTATGAAGTCGCTAGTCAGCGCCGCTTGGCTCACATCGGTTGCCATCGGGAATGTGATTGTGATTCTGGTCGCGGAGGTGCATCTTCTGCCGCGACAGGTGGGCTTTATATTTGCAGTTTCTCCCTCTCTTTCTCCCTCCCTCCCTCCATTCCTCCTCCCTCTCTCCATCCCTCCCTCCCTCCATCCCTCCCTCCCTCCATCCCTCC
>JAUZND010056121.1:0-18787 GCA_034780555.1 Coelogynopora nodosa
TTAAACCAGATATGTCTATGTCTACTCTAGGTAGTTAAACCAGATATGTCTACTGTAGGTAGTTAAACCAGATATGTCTACTGTAGGTAGTTAAACCAGATATGTCTATGTCTACTCTAGGTAGTTAAACCAGATATGTCTATGTCTACTCTAGGTAGTTAAACCAGATATGTCTACTGTAGGTAGTTAAACCAGATATGTTTAGGTCTACTGTAGGTAGTTAAACCAGCTATGTGTACCTGTAGGTAGTAAAACCAGATATGTCTACTGTAGGTAGTTAAATCAGATATATAGTCTGCTATAATTCGTTTCGGGAACTTTTAACTGTATCTCTTCATTTTAGGCTTTTTTTGTTTATAACTTGATTTTAAATGGTTATTTTCTTTATTATGTTGCACAATGAAGTATCAGTTCTATATAACCAACAACCACCATTTTTCTCAGTTTCTAGGTTTTCGATTAAACTTTTTTGTAAAGACAATATACATTTATAATTGTTCGGTTTCTTAGACAGATAAATAATAACATTGTCTTTATTTATCAAATAATTTAAGTTTCGTTTCATATACTGTAAACGTTCATATATACTCTCATTTTAGATTTGATGTTTGTTTTTGAACACTCAAGATGTAGCATGCGGTGCTCGAATGCACGATTGCTATTATTTAAACTTAAAAGTTATTTTAAATGCGTCGGCAATTACAAACGGTTCGTAAACAATTTATTTGCAGTGCGGTAATAACTTTATGTTTTACATGTAAAATTTTATTATAATAATATAGTTATAGTGAGAAATAAGTACAGATACAGTGATTATTTCAGGCCAAATAAAATGATTATATTTTCTACATAACAAGTAACAAATAATAAGTAATAAATGTAACAAAATAATAAATACGTATTCGTGCAAAATAAATGGCTTAAATTAAACAAAATCATTATTCACTTTTCCATGTGAAATAAGTAATATAATAAAGAAAAATTAAAATAGAAATAGAAATAGAAATAAGCAATGTATTATTTATCTTTAAGTTAAGCATATGCTTATTTGATGTATACTAGTAGTATAGAAGGCAGTCTAATGTGTCACGCCCCCAACTTTTGTTCAGCTAATCAGAATCGAGTATTTGTGTTTTGGTTACTATGGCTTCCTATTGGCCGATTTAAACAAGGTCAAGGTCGTTTCCGATTAATACAAGGCCACATAGTTCAATTTTCCAATTAGAAATTGACGAGAACTACCCTATTGGTTTTAATCGATCATTCAAGCACAATTATTGATTTTTTCCAATACGATGCATTGTAGCCATATAATGTCAGATCTGTGTAATTTCAATGGGTATTTTGACTAAGCCAAGATAGCTGAGTTTGATTTTACTACATACAATTTGATCAGAGATACCTTAATGTAAGTAATCGTTCATTCAACTACAATTATTGATTTTTCAAATATGTTGCGTTGTAGTCATATGATGCCAGATTCAGGTGGTTTCAATGAGTATTCCGACTAAGTCGGGGTCGTTAAGTTAGATTTTGGTACTTGGAAATCGGTCATTCAAGCAAATATATAAATAACATTAATAACGATGCGTTGTAAGCCTGAGTCGCCAATCATGCCGACTAAATCAAGTATGGAAATTAGTTTGGGATATACTATTACTTATACTACTACTACTACTACAACTATAAGTATACTGTTAAAGCGCTATACGTATATACTATAAGTATACTATAAGTATATGCTATAAGTATACTATAACTGTATGCTATAAGTATACTATAAGTGTATGCTATAAGTATACTATAAGTATACTGTAAGTATACTATAACAGTTTAATACCCTAAACTCCTAAAATTGTAACTCCTAATATCCCTAAACTCCTAAAGTTTAATAACATAAACTCTTAAATCTCTAAACTCCTTAACTCCCAAATTCCTAAACTTTTAATATCCCTAAACTCCTAAAGTTTAATAACATAAACTCTTAAATTTCTAAACTTCTAAACTCCCAAATTCCTAAACTCCTAAACTCTCAAATTCCTAAACTCTTAATATCTCTAAAATCCTAATGTTTAATACCATAAACTCCTAAATCGCTAAACTCCTAAAATGTTATATCATAATATCCCTAAACTACCAAAAGTTTAATACCATAAACTCTTAAATCCCTAAACTTCATGCCTGAACTCATAAAATGTTTCACCCTTAATTTGAATCATTGAAGCAGACATGATGAATGAGATAGAATGTCATTTATTATTATTATTATTTTAAAAGTGACAGAGTAGGAAAGTGTAAGCATTTAGGGTATAAGAAAAATGCCAGTTTCACTGTTTATCACCGTCATAAGTACCAAAATCGAACTCAACGACTCCAACTTAGTCAGAATACCCATTGAAACAACTCGGATCTGGCATTATATTACTAGAATGCAACGTATTGGTAAAATGAACATTTGTAGTTGAATGAACGATTACTACTATTAGGGTATCTCTGATCAATTTGTAAGTAGTAAAATCAAACTCAGATATCTTGGCTTAGTCAGATTCTCCATTGAAATCATCCGGATCTGACATTATATGGCAACAAAGCATCATATTAGGAAATATCAATAATTGTATTTGAATGATCAATGTACCAATAGGATACCTCTGATAAATTTCTAATTAGCAAAATGGAACTATGTGATCTTGAATTAATCAGAAACGACCTTGACCTTGTTTAAATCGGCCAATAAGAAGTCATAGTAACCAAACATCAAATACTCGATTCTGATTGTCTGAAACAATTTTTTTAATGTTGGTGCGAAAATTTAAAATCATTTTCTTCAAATGAGGGGGGGGCTTATAAGTCTGCCTTCTCTACTACTTATACTATTATACAATGAAACCAGCAATTCATTTAATATTTAGTAATAAATAAAAACTTCATATACTGACATGAATGTAATTATAAATAATAATTTACATACTTGTAAAGCACTACAACATTACTCTTTTTATTTCCAAATATAAAATAAAATTTAAAATATATAAATAAATATTAATTTCCTAAAAATTTGTTCGATCTCAACAAAGATCAATTTCAAGATAGAATTAACAGTGTTAAACAGTGATGAAATCTAAACGTCGTTTTAATAAATTAATTTTCGTATAAATTATTTTTGTGTGTTTATCTCGTTATTTTACTTTAAAAAATGATTGAATGATTTTACCATTCCTATTCTTTTTATATATAGTTAATGGATTCATTATTCAAATTATTATAATAAATTTTAAATAATAAGCGTATATAATTGTGTCATACTTGAAAAATATATTTATAAAGTATCAGAAGAATGATATTTTTATTTTTAGTAAACATGGTAATTGTTTCTAAATTTAAAATAATATACTGGCGAATAAAACAAGTTTTGGTCACCTTGATTAAAGACTCATAAATATATCGTCATAAATTATTAAGTAATTTGTCAAATTTAAGAAATTATTTCATGAAAATTTAAAATATACAATTTTACAACATATCTTAGTAATACTCATATCAAAAATTCTGAAAATATTTTACTAATATGTTATTTTTACAAAATGATAATTATTTAATAATTAGAGTTCTATTTAAATGCTACACATTGAAAAAATACATCTCATCGATTGAAAAATGTTTCTTTAAAAACGGTACAATTACCTACTAGGCAAAAAAATCGTTGTATGATAGCCAAAGGGAAGGCAATCAAAAATACATCATGCTTTAATCGGCTAAAAAAGTATAATACTAACTAATCCGAAAGTTGAATTGATTTTATAAGCTAAGCAGAATTTTTGTTTTCTTCACATAAATGTATCGAGTTGTTCAGTGTGAATAACGTACCTAATCATTTTCCAAAAGTGTCATTTCTATCATAATTTATAGAGTATATTTTCGAGATAAAATTTTCATTTATAAATACAGTCTAGTTGGGAAGATAATAATGTTTAAGTTCATAATTAAATATCTCCTTTCCACTAGTCACCTGAAACATCTATATATAGACGTGTCAAAGTGTATGATTTATTTTTTATAACATTTACATATTATATACTTATATAAATATAAACAAAAATATTATATGTGTTTCATTTGACATACAGTACAATTGAAACACGTTTTATACATATTTTTTATCAGACGCATGTCAAACACGTTTATTATGCATATTCGATATTTATTTTATATATCATTTTAAATTGTTTAATAAGAAATGAACAAAATGTTACAAAAAGCTCGTAAATTGAAATAAAAAGTCAAATCAAGCTATATGGAATATATTTAAATTTAAATTTCCAATTTAGTTATAATTAGGTACACTTTATTTTAAAACACCACAGTTACAAAACGGTCAACATTTTTAGAAATCACCTTACCATAATATGTACGATCTGTAGGTAACTGAAATATTATTCTTAAGTAAAACATTTTTTATATATTTCAAAAATAGAAAAGTATTTACAGCTAGATAAAAATTATAAATAAAGCAATTTTGGTTTCATAATTGTTTTATATTAATTAATTTGAAAACTATTTAAACATACAAATTCATAATATTTCATTAGGCATGCGGGATTATTGCTTAGTTTTGTTTTAGTAGTACATACAATAGCCGAGACAAAACTATCACTAATTCTCAAGATTTTGATATATGGAATAAATAATTAACTCGTTCTTAATAGAAAAAGAAAGCTATAATTTAATTAGAAATTTACATATTTTTCATGACTACTTTAGACATTTATGCATATATGCCAAGTAAAAATTCGATGCCCCGTAGGTATAAAAAATCATGAAAAATGGTTTAGTTTAATAAATATTTGATTGTACAACTTATCTGGTTTCTTACCGATATTAAAAGTAAATAATGTAGTTTTTAAAGAAAGAAATAAGATAAACAAATTATATTTAAATATAACATTTAATTAATTAGAGTAGGCATATTATTGTTCATTAGAAATACTAAAACCTGTCCTATTTATCAGTGATTTTTATTCAATTGTGAAAGTATAAACAACATTTTAATTTAATTGAAAAGCATTTCGAAATTGTGATAAAAAAGACTGAATTATCTGCCTAGATCATTTTGGAAGTAATATAAAAATACTACCATGAATACATAAACTTTGAATTTTATTTTATTACCAATTTATTATTGTTTTTGTATAGATTTCTTAATCTGATGTATTTGAAATAAATGATTGTTACTATGAAATTGGAAAAAATATTTAAAGTAAAGTGTCAATAAATGATAGTCAAAAGTATCTCAATAATAATGTAAGATAATAACCGATGAATATCAAAATTATTTTGAAAAGAAAAATAATTTTTCGTAAATGCAGCAAGTATTTCATCAATAATTTAATACGGCAACGTTTAATTTTTAAAACAATGCCAAACATACAATGTTACGTTTTTTTAAATTTTCAAATATATCCTTACTAAAATTTTCAAAAACATTGAAATATTATTTGAAGTAAGCAATTTGTTTAAAATGTTTGAGACATTTTGTGTATTAGAAATAGCTTTTGTCATTAACTTCATTTGCAGTTAGATTCCAATAATAATTTGAAGTACAAAATATTTTTCTACTAATACAAATTGAATTAATTAACACTACAATTTTTTTAATAAAATAAAATAAATAATTGTAGTAATGCAGAGACTCGTTGCTTATTGATACTCAAAAAGCACAACTAATATTTTTAATTAGTATTTTATGGTTTACATTGGAGCTTTCACAACACCAAATAAGTACACTTTAAAAGTTTAAAATATTCATTCCTGCAAAATATATATAAATTCCTAACGACTACTTGAATTTCTTCAGTGATGAATTGCATAATTAACATGTTTGACATGTTCCATCAATTTCTATTCTGAAAATATCTAATCTTAAATATATCCCCTAAAAGGTTTTTAGATGCATATAATTCGTAATCATTTGGGATTTTGAAAGGTTCAATGTAAATATAAAATTCAAATTTTAAATAATCTTAATATTGTTAAGATAAGAATATATAGCAACTATAATTAACTACGTACTTCAAATATATGTTTTTGATAAGCAAAGAAACCCTTTATTTTACATTTATTAAAATAAAGTTTTGTTTATTTTTAATTCATGTTAAATGTAACAGAAAATTCATATAGAGATTACTCACATTTATCTTATAATTTTGCATTACCACAAATAATAATCGTGAGCTAAAATAGATTTTTTCATTGCTAAAGTCAACCGCTGGTTTAAGTTCTTGCACTCTAATGTTCAGTATATTTATTCAGTTTAAAAACCGGAACAAATAAAATATTTCGATGGGATAACAATACTGTATAGCCAACAAATACTTTAACATTTTTACGATTATTTAGCCTATTTCATGTTATTTTTATACTTTTATTAGAAATTCACTGACATATTTGTCCCAAATATATTGTTGAGTATAGTCAGTCAGTTTTTTTGAAATCCAACAAATAATGTGAAATCCGTTGTTTATTATTTAATACGAATTGTAGATTAATTTAAATTAATCCACAAGTCCACAAATCCTCAATTAACCTCTCTACGTGTAATCTGTTGGGTCTTCCAATATCTCTTATCAATGGTTAAATTAATTATAACCTAAAATAACTTATTAATTTATAACCTAGGCCATCATAGAATGATCTTTTATGATAACATAATTTTATATACGAAAAACTTACTAGACATTTTACTAGCATCAAAAAAAGGTGGCATTGTGAGACCGATGAAGAGGGATTTCTCCTGATACGCATCCCATATTAGCTGTTGTCGGAAGCCTTTTAATTGATAAAAATCGAGTAATTTGTCCATAAAATTCAGCATAACTGGTGACGCTTCGTGAGTTTTTCCAACTATATCTCTATAGAGTAGGTTTAAAAATATATTTTTTTGCTTTAATTAGAAGATTTAATTATTTCCAAGTAGGTAATATAAAATATAAATGTTTTTTATGCAGACAAAGAAAAACTAAAGTTAAATTTTCAATCTTCAAAACAATAATTCTACACTTAAAAATAAAACAAATTTCAAACTAATTACGAGTTTAAAAATTGTTATATTTTCACAATGCTGCCTATAATTATGTATAGAAATGTTCAACAATTAAGTTTCAACAATAAGCATTAACATGACATGTTGTCAGAAAGAAATTGCTTTGTTAATGATCATAAAAAAGTAAAATGTTAAAAAAAGTTTTTTATTGAAGTTGGAAGAGCCATATGTTTCAATTTAAAAAAATACATTCATGTGATCGATAACGACCTAGTTAATGAGAAAAAATTTAACATATGAAAAATGTACGTTTTCACAATTTTGATAATCATTTCGCAAATCGAATTCTATTGCCAAAAACTTTATTCACTAAAAGCAGTGAGGAAATTATTTTCCTCACTCATTTTTGATATAACTTTAAAATACTACATTAACTAATTTTTTGGTAATAAAACAAGACGCAGATTGTATATTTGTCCAATAATAGTGCAATTACTAAATTAAGATAACAAAACAAACAACTCATTAGTCTCGCACAACATTGATAGTACAATTATTAATTGCTGCTGGATGGCGAAGGCTTAATTTACCACAACTATTTTGTAATAAAACAAGACACAAGCTGTATATTTGTCCAATAATTGAGCAATTAATAAATTACGATAATAAAAGAACCATTCATTAGTCTCGCATAAGATTGATAGTACAATTATTAAATGAACACAATTCAAAGCTACTGTTTTTCTTTACCCGTGTAGTATCCGGTACTGATACTGGTGCATTGGATCATTTCACTAACTTTAGTCTTCGCTGTAATAGTGTTATTCACATACTTTTCCGCCACACCAGAACTCTTCCATCTACCATGATGCTTTAATTCTACCAACCCAATAACTTGTTCACTGAGCAAAGTTGCGAAAGTTCTCCGGAAAAAATGGCCTGAAAATTCAGCAATGTTCCGTAGGTTTAAAATTCAGCTATCATTTGTGGGGTTTTCCCAATAGTGTTAACCAATATTGGTTGTTTTGTTAGTTTATCGGATTTGGAAACAGGTCTAAATAACCTACCACTAGATTCATTTAATAACTGCAAGTGAGGTTAGAGTCGCGTCACAGCGCACAAATTTGCATAACAGTTTGGAATAATAATAGAATCATGTCCTTTCTCAACTTGATCGGTTTTGGATTTTTTAATATGAATATTGACACTTCCATTGTCGAGAAACGTAATATCCTCAATTTCGAGATTTACTATTTCCGAGATACGCAATGCTTCTTGAATACCACTTAATGCGACTAACTTTTTTACTGAACAATCTGTTGTGTTAGGTCCGTTTAAGACAAATGAGTCGATTTCTGATCTGGAAAAAATAGCAGCTTGATTTGGCGCGTGATTTTTTTCCAATTTTTTAATAAGGTATTTTACTAGCATACGTTGCATAAAATTTTGATCGAATTTTAATTTAATTCTAGAATTAACATATGACGCTGCGCTAATTATTGTATTAGGTGAAAAATTACTGTTTTCTTTCATAGAGCACAACCAATTCATGAACTTTGTAACATTTTCAGGTTTTATGGTGTGTTCATTCGACCGTGTATACAATATATCTTTGCCACCATTTATCATAGACTGATTTCGATTTAATGTTCATTTAAATTAATTAGCTCTTCTTTATACGGTTCGCTAATGCTGCTGGATTATGAAGGATTATATTTTGTTTCATTGTCGGCTAACACAACATTCATATCAAAATCCATATTCAAAATGACAATTACTACAAAAAAAATAAAAGCTGTAAGATTTAAATTTATTTCAAATTTAAATAATTGATTATTTATTCTGTGTTGTTATTCTGATAGTGAGTGAACTATCACAAGAATATTTGAAAATAGAAAAATTTTGCTCACTTTTAAAACAAATTGTAACTTTTCTCAGTTCTTTTTAATGATTATCAAAATTGTGAAAAGTAATTATGCGTACACATGACCAGCTAAACTTTTTCGCCACTTGTGTTATAAATACACTCGTGATAAAAAGACTTAGATGACTAGTGGCATAATGTACTAATTCTAATGCACAGCTTAATTTATATTGATGATAATTGTCAAATTGGATGGTTTCTGATATGTTACAAATTTCATGATGTTTTTTACACTATATTACTCAGGAAAATAAAATTATTCGAAAAAGGTCTTACCTTAATTTTATTCAATAATATATTACATTTTTAATTGGTGTACTAATCAAAAATCAAAAATATTATTAATTAATTATCAGTTAACTACTTAATAAATCTTGTATATATTTTTGGCAAAAATAATTTATTTTTAATAAATATGTACCGTAATTGAATAATTAAGAAAATACATATTTTAATAAGTTTAAAAATAAATATTCCATCAGTGTTATGATAAAATTAGAGAGTACCAAAGCTAGTAGTAATTATTAAACGATTTTCCATTAAATTATTTACAATATAACATTTTTGGTTCTAAATGAATTCTAAATAAGCATATTCAATAACACAAAAATTAAAAGATATATTAGGTTTGTATTAATTCTAAAATTTATGAAAAATATCAATAATTATGTGTGCATAATATAATTATTTTTCTTTATTTTCCTGGATATGTCCAACTTTGTTTACGCAATATTTTTTAGAATTTCAATTTATAAATAAAATAATCTAAACAAATAAAGTCATGAACATATTCTATATAGTTCAATTTTCTTATTATTGAAACAATTTCTGACTATGAGGGTATAATTTTACTAATCAATAAATAGAAAATCAAATTTGAATATTGAAAAAATAAAATATTTTGCCTTATAATAAAATACTCTAAATTTCGTTCAGAATATAATCCCATTATACTGTGAACGCAGAATATATTTATTGGAGATTAATTTAAAAAACACAAGTACACGATATTAAATAAAAATGATATTTAATGAACAGGATTCTTCCTAATAAAATGCATAAATAATTTTATGAAAGGGAATTCTTTTTTCTCAAATACAAGATATCTGTTATATACAATGCAGGTCAATACAAAGGTTAATACATTTATTTAACTTAAAGAGTAATTAATACATAGAGATTTCACTCTTATATTGATCTGTGTGCAGTTCCATACTACTAAATTGTTACCCGAAAGCTTTCGCAAAATAATAATTTAAAGACGGATAGCAATAAAATAGTTCATGTAGTAAAACAGTTTTAAATGTACAGGCAATCAATTATATTTTATAGACAACTTACGCATGTTAAAATTGTATGAATAAACATATTAACTCTTAAAATCAATTTAATAAAATATATTTAACACTACTGTTTTGTTACCCAATTACATTAAATTTATTAAAATAAAACGACTTTTTATTGACGAAAATTTACAACGCAATGTATATGAAAGAATCTACCCTTTTCTAAATCAAAGTAGGCCTATTCTATTCGACTATAGAAGCATAAAAGCATATATTTATTTAAAAAAAGTAGATTTCTGTATGTATCTCATAAACATTAGTATAATAATAAAATATATCAAACCATACAAACAATATAAATTTTAATTAAAATTAAAATGTTTCAAACCACGCATTCGTTTATAATTCTAAAATGCATAGAAAATAAAATAACATTTTCTTTTGAAAATCTTTTTTTACCCGAGTCTGGATGTTATTTTATTCAGACATTATTTAGTACCTTAAAGTCAATACTCTTCCAACTGTTTGTTAATGTTTAATCTTGCCTCCTTTCCATCCAGGCTCTGTTTCTTATCTCTTTACTTTTGTAATTTTACTTTTAAAACTGCTCCAAAAAAGTTTTAAAATGACTAATTCTCATTGCCTGTAGCTAGAATATATCAACACTAATAATTTTAGCTATAGTTCCAAGCTGGATTCGACCCGTATCGTTTTTGGCGGCCATTTTCCAAAATGGCGTCTGAGCGCGCTGCTTTCACCTAAAAATCTCCATATCTTTGGATCTGTATTGGTCAGAGAAACCTAAAATTGGTGTCTATTGTACTTATAGATTTTTAAGGTTATAGATTCACACAAACACAGTTTAGAGACCCTATGATTGATATTTACATCATTTCAGGAAGATGACCTTTGCTTAAGGTCATCAGAATACTCAAATGTATATTGATAAACATCAGTGCAAAAATTCCGTATTGGTATGTATTTTGGATTATGACACATGTTTATAAATTTTTTTTAATTATCTGTACATGCCATAACAAACTAATGGCATATAGCAAAGCATTTACTTGACGTATGCTTGCGATTTACGTATTCCAAACCATATTATTTTATTCGTATTTTAAATATAAACAAATGCACATTTTTAATTAAACTTTGTCAGGAAGTAACGTGAATTTTTCCAAATTAATTGTTTTAATACTATTTAGTTAGAAATTTGTACATCACAAAAATGTTAATGGTAAATTAATATTTAAGATGACCAAAAAGTTATTTTGGAAGAATATATTTTAAAAGCTGCCAATATTTACCATGGATTGAGCATAAAATAAATTCGTAAATCTAGCATTGTTATTATTAACTCAGAATATATAATGTAATACATATGTTTGATATGAAACTGTTTTAATTTAATAGCATTGTGTATTATTTAAATGCTTTTAATAAAGTTAATTTTTTTAATATAACGGACAAACAGAAACGATCTCTCGTTCCTTGGCTACATTCGTTGATATGTTGTTGCATGGTACCAACATCAATGAGCAGGCACATGTAATCCAAACACACATCTTTCTGAGAATCTGATAACTTGTGACTTTTAACAACACGAAACAACATCAGAAACAGTTACAAGTGACCCGCAATAACAAATAACGGGAACCTCCAATATCTCCCTATCTAGGTGTCCTCATTCACAACAAAACTTGGAAAAGAGAACTGGTCGATCAATTCTTTGACCTCGAATTATCGGTTTCATATGACCGGGCTTTGGAGATCTCAACAGATGCAGGAACAGAAATATGCAAGCATTATGACAAACTTAGCACCCATATGTCCACCTCATTTGAAAATAGATGTTTTCACTACAGCCGTGGTGAACAAGATCAATCACCAACCCAGCTCGACAACAGCAAATATTTAAGCACTCAGCCCACATCAATACATCAAGAATATTGAGAAATCTACCGCTGTGTCTAAAAAGGCTACCTAAGTTACCTGCATCATGCACACAAGTTCCTCCTGTTCCAGATGACAACTTGACATGCCGCATTCCGCAAACAGATGGATCAGTGATATCTAATGACCTCCTTGTGTCTCCAGCTTTGCAGGTGGAATTTAGGTGTCTACAGCATGTGCACCTAGCCTTGCAAGGTGGTCAGGACACAGCCAACGTCTCGTGATATGGTCGGCTTTCCATGACAATACTGAGCACAATAATTCAGAAGCATTCCGAGAAGAACCATAACTTACAACATCCTGTCTTTTGCCATTGTTCCAGGAAGATGCTGCAACAGTTTCTATGATGTGACATTCACTTAATCTCATCAGAAAGGTCGTAGGCTTTCCCATCCAAAACAGGTTCCTGTTGTTAAGATGGATTAACCTATCGTTGCACTGACAAAAACATCCAGTAGAAGTGGCCTACAACATATGGAGAATCAAAATTCGTAATAATGTTCGGCGACTCAACATTGATTTAGCTGCCTTGAAGACACTTCGAAATGTACTTGAAGATAGCGGATGGACATCATGGCTTGTTCAGGCGGGGGTGGCTACATCTGGTAGAGCAGACTCTTTCATGAAAGCTTTGTACGTAACTCATACATGACGAGTTCATCAATTAATAGCTTACGCTATATAACACGCTCTACAGGAAGCATACGAAGAGTACGCGAAGAGTGCAGAAACCAACTTACTAAGTCAAAAATACTGGTATATAAGAATCAACGAGAGGATCAGCCAATGTTCAATTTCTGGTTCCAAGTTCTTCAGCTGCAACATACTGTACTTGTGTTCATACGATCAATCCGCACTGGAGACTTCCACCTGTACGTCGATTCGTTGTCAAAGCTGGTCCCATTGATATTTGCTTTAGACCATTACAACTACAACTACATTATGAAACAAAACAAGCTGCATATGTCTGGATACATTTTTCGCCATGAAAATCAGAGCTGTTCTTCATCACTATCTGATGCAAGAAAGCTAAGACCATGAACTAAATCTGATATAGTTCACTGCTTAAAAGAATTCGTAAAAGACGAAGAGTATGTCAATCACAATGTCAGACCACACTCGCTAAAAGAAAAAACTCGAGATCGCAGAAGAAAAGGAATGCGTCGAAGTGTGGAACCCCAAAATTCAATTCCTGAGAGCTGGGGAGAGTTCTTCAGAGTGAATGGAAACAAAACTGAATTCTTTACTTTCATGAACAAGGAAGTTATCTCCATTCTTATAAACACACAAATCAACAGTACGCTTAATGACGAAGTTGTTTGTCGCAGCCAATATCAATCGAAGAAATAAGTCTTGTTTACACGAAGAGGTCGACACTCGCATAATTCTTCATGCTGCAGATACAGCAAGGCAACACAACACTATTCTAATCCGCACAGTAGACAGCGATGTAGTAGTACTTTCAGTATACGTCTTTGATCAGCTGACGTCATCATTATCTATATTGTGGGTAACATATGGAACAGGTGAACATTTTCGACTTATAGCAGTGCATAACATATATACTGCAAAAGGTCGTGAGAAAAGCCTGACGCTCTTAATCTTTCATGTTATGACAGGGTGTTACGCAGTATCAGCCTTTTCTGGCCGAGGAAATAGAATTGCTTGGAAAATCGGGCATCTCTATCCTGAAGTGATGACTGCATTTGCAAAATTGATGAATCACCCGGAAAGATTGAAAGATTCTTAATCATGCTGTACGACAAAACCAGCTCAAAATGAAAGCAAAGATGTCAATGGCATCCCGTCATCACAAGGACCCCTGTTACAACATGTGCGGAGAGCTGCATATAAGACTGGTCTTTGCTGGAGACAATCACTACTGACCGTAATGAACCTTCCACGTCCCGAAGGATATGGTTGGACTAATACCATGGGAAATGGTGAGGAGCACTTTTCGGTGTGAATGTAATAAAGCTGATAGGAAAAATGCAAATTGCGAAAGCTGTTCTCGCCTTAACGATCAGATACACTAGACTGTACTATGTACTGTACTATACTGTGCTGAAGTCAACATTGTATAATACTTACCTGTGTACTGTAAATAAACTTGTAATAATTTATATTTTTCTTTACAAGTTTTATAATCCAAAATACATACCAACGCGAAATTAAGGCACTGATGTTTATCAACATAAATTTGAGTATTCTGATTCAAAGGTTATCTTCCTGAAATGATGTAAATATCAATCATGGGGTTTCTAAACTGTGTTTAAGTGAATCTATAACCTTTAAAATCTATAAGTAGACACTGATTTCAGGTTTTTCTGAGCAAAAATCCAGAGATATGGAGATTTTTAGGTCGGGTACGGGTCGAATCCACATTGGCACTATAGCTAAATTTATTAGTAGTTATATACGTATTATATAGTACTTTCTTTCTGTGCATACCAGCCAATAACTTGATTTTTTGTGTTACTCTTACCTTTATAAACGTTTTGTTTCCTTGAATTCAACAATAATTATTTTTTATTATTATTTTCATTTTAGCATTTTGTGAATGTTATCTAATTCATATCATAATATCAAATCATATTAAAATAATAAATATTAAAGTTGCGAAATAGTTTTCTCGTGAATTAAACACTCAGAATTAACAAAATGAAGGTACAGTAAATTATATATAGCCCCAAGTAAATAAAATACATAATTACTGTAACCAGCCGATAAGTCTAACGTGTGCATATCATCACTTAGAATAGCAATTTTTTTTAATAATATCATTACTAACTCACTAATAATTAAGTTCAATCATTAATTTAAAGTTAAGTTACACTAGATGCCGGTTATTCTTGCAGTGTTGTCAAAGTATGATTCTCGCAAAAAATGTCCTTTCATAATTGTAATTTATTGTCAATTATAATGCTGTGCAATTAAAGGCTTCCAAACCATCACAATTCTAGACTGTCCTTTGGTTGTAGAATGTGCGATAATAACGTTAATACGTTAATAGTTCAACGTACATATTTTCTTTATTAATACCTACATAGGTTTGTTTGCATGGAATAACCACACTACGGAGTGTAGACAAATGGAATCAATTGTTAATAATTAAATTGAATAATGCCTCCATTTGCTTGTTTTGCCAATGTGTGAACCTGGTTTAGAAGTGATTAATTTCTTAGAATTATCAAAAAATCTTTTACCCCATATTAGTGATCCTGTATTAACAAAAACAGTTGCCAAAATTTCGGACCACAGAGTTATCTTATCTTCAAATAAGAATTGCATAACATATACTGCCGTAGAAAAGTATTATAATATAACTGACTAAATTGATAGTGCATGCAATAGATATTTTCTTAAATAGTATCAGTATAGTAATCTATGTATAATATGTTAAATATATTTACAAAAACATTTTACAATTTTTATTTAGTCAAGGTGTTATTATCTAATTACAATTATATATAACACGTTAAAAATAGAATGTTAAAAAGTTACAAGGCTTCAATTTATTTATGTGTATTAAATTGTTTAAAAATATATATTTGGGCATATTAGATGTTGTATAAAATTTATATAGATATTAATGGAGTATGTTTTTATATAGTTTTTATAAACATAGAAACAACGCTATATTTATAAAACAATCTCACATTTTTGTATTGAATTGTATTATATTTAGATTAAGGAGGCCTTTTTATAAACAACTAGGTTTTATAATAAACACATACATCACCATATTAACATTTTTTTAAAGTTATCATTAGTTGACTATGTTTTCATTATTTTCTGAAAACATTGTTTAATAAAATCTCCACGAAAGACAAGAAAAAAAAACTGACCAAATTTTTAAGTTTTTCAAAAATGGAGAACATTGATTTCTCGATCAAGATGGCAACGATAGAAAAAAATACATATAATAAAACTCAGAGATATTTCTCTACGGAAAAAATACTCATACTAAATAAAAAATCAACCCGAAACATAATTTTTAAATGTATCACAATTCAAAACTAATTCACCTGCGCAATATATTTGAGTAAATTATTGAAAAATGTTCACTTACCTTAAACTATTCAAAGCAGAACAAAGATTGCGTAAAATATAGTAGTTGCTTTTTCTATTCTTAAGGTCGTCAGTTGTAATTCCAAGCGGCGTTGGTGGTGGAGGCAGGTCAGCCGTCACCATTTTTCGGGCACCCGTTAAACCGATTCCAAAATCATCGTGCAGTGTCGAAGAAAACCAGCTTGGGCCTGTGGAAGCAGCAAAAGTAGGAAACATTCCCTGACTAGACAATGACACCAAATTGGGTGGTTTTGGTACAAGTGTAGTAGGTACAGTCGGTGGTCGCACACCATGCGCCTTGGAGACATGCTCCGAGAGTTTGCATCGATATGGTCCTACACACACAGGACAGTAGACTAGCGTTTGATGATTGGTATGTGCTGTTTTAGCATGAGAAATGAAGTCCTGTTTGGTAAAGTTGGAAATTGCGCAATGCGGGCATGTGAACAGTGACTCTGGAACAGTTCCGGAGAGTACTTCATCTATGGACGTGCTCAGCATCGAATTAAAGCATGGAGTTGTTACAGGCTGTTTTGGGTGACTGACAGTGTGCTCTTTATTGGTGAACTGGTTTAGTGAACATGAGCTACATAGAAAATAACTTTCACACAAAAGGCATAAATAGAATTGGCCAGAAAGTGGCCTCTTATTGCAACCTTCGCATTTGGCATTAAATATTAAAGCTGGTCGCTCTTGATTTAGTGTAGATATATTGCCGCTCATCACGCGAATTGTATATATTAACAACTATTCTAATTTTAATTAATTGATATTTAATTAGTAAAACAATAATCAATAAAAGCACGTTATAAAATAACATTGATTCAATAAGAGCAATTAATAGTTGAATGTTATAAGTTTATAATGTGGATCTAGCATCTAGTATCTAGCATTTGTACACGTCATACAATAATTTGAAAATATTGTTAATCTATCAATTTCATAATGTCTATAATGTTATTATTTTAAAATGTTTAGGCTTTATCAGTGAATATCTTGACCATTAATTTGAATTATGTAGTTTGTTTAAACCGAAGTCTGATTTCATTAGGCCATTTTACGCAGACGGTTTTGTTTTGTTTAAACCGTCACAGTTAAGACCCGTTTGAAGACAGATTCGTTGGCGAACAATGTGCGCGGCGTGATCCAGAAAATAGACAGAAATCTAGAGCTATCGTTTATTAGTATTTAAACCTATTTGAACGCGTTCAAACGCCGCTTGAAAGTCATTATTACTGTATATATAAGTTAACGTATATGTAAAATATTTTTTATTCTATGACTTTATGATAATTGACGATTTATTTTACTTATAATTAGATAATTATTTATTAGTGATATAAATAAAATATATATATATATACAGAAATACAAAGAAGGATACTTACCTGTAGGTTGTAATCTTTATCATATAATTTGTTTATACGCTAAATTAAAATAATTTATCTGATTAGTTAAAAAACATTTTAATTATAATATCAAATAAATTAAAGTTTCACACAAAGGAAGTATATTGATTTAAAAAAAACATCAAAGGTAAATTAGCTACAAATGAATAATATTATACACAACAAATTAGTTGATGCGTATCTTCATTTTTTAGTCTAAAAGATGGTTAATTGTCTATCTGTCTGCTTAAGGAAGTTTGTACTATTTATCATTACATTTGCCAAGATAAAAAGAGCAGCCATCGATAATGGAACTACGATCTATGTGTACTTCTAATGAATAAATTTTTCAAGTGCTCTGCTATTCATGTGACTTTGTACTCTGTTTGATACCTCCGAATAAAGCGTGCCCACTCTCCGTGATCTAGTGTTCACCCATACCTTTATTTACTTGCATGGAGCACATTCCCGGAAATCCTTTGGCTGGATTCGACCAGCAAAATGATCTCCTTAGACGTATCCTTGCCCGCCTCGAGGCGCTCGAGGCGCAAGACGATATTCCAGACCCTCCGCCTGACCCTGTTGCTGATGTTCCGGTCCAGACAGACAGAGAGAAGGCCATCTCCTTCTTTGAGTGGATGGCTACCCCCGAGGGTAGCCGTCAAGTCGGAGCACGCAACTTGCACGAGCTCGCTGCCATCCGGAGGGCCCTCGAAGCCCCAGATCTGGAGTCGACTCGGAGCGAGCTCGTGCAACGAGCCTTATTCTTGGCTACCGCGACGGTGGCCACACCGGCGTACACTCGAGCCCAGGACCCCAGAGATTTGGCCAACATCCTTGGTATACCCGCGGATGCCATCCACCCACCACCTGCCGCCCGAGGAGGAGGCCGCAACCGCGGTAAAGGTGGAAACCGGAAGCGAGGTGGGGGGGGGCCCAAAGCCCCTACCACCGCGCCGCCGTCTTAAGAAGAAGAAGGTGGTACGAGATGTGGACTTGGACTCGTCACATTCGAGCGACTCATTTGACCCCGTTCTAGCCGCCCAGCGGTTTTACGCTGATATGGTGGACAGCCCCCAACAGTTGGCCGACTCGTTCGACCCAGAGCTGGCAGCTCGGCGAC
>JAUZND010056132.1:7871-18786 GCA_034780555.1 Coelogynopora nodosa
GTCAATATGTCAATTGTCAGTTAGGTCAATATGTCAATTGTCAGTTAGGTCAATATGTCAATTGTCAGTTAGGTCAATATGTCAATTGTCAGTTAGGTCAAATAATTTCTTCAAATTAAGATCTTCAACCATACTTCTTTGACCAAACCGTTACAGGTAAAAATTATCTGGTTATGCTCAACACCTTCCTAGTTCTTCAATTACAGCGAAATGACGATTTCAGATCATTATGGTTTCAGCAAGATAGAGCTGTGCCCCACTATTGTCCATGTTCGCACTGTCAGGGCCTATCTGTATGAAGTGTTCGAGAGCCAGTGGATTGGAAGACGTGAAGGTGTTGAGTGTCATCCCCGGTCACCAGATATCACCAGCATGGATTTGTTTGGGGATTCATTAGAGATTTGGTGTGTTAAATTCCTCCACTCAATATCGACGATATAAACGGAGGGATAGTCGAAGCTTTCGCTTATATTGGCAAAAAAACAGATGTTTGCCAAAAAATTTGCAGGATTGTTTTTAATAGATGTGAGAGATGTGTAAACGCTGATATACTTCAATTTAAACATATTTGAATTATTAACTACGTATGTGTTTATATTGAACTAGTAATATGTATGTATGTGTTTATAAATGTATGCTGATATTGCAATGTTGTATATATTTTCCGGAAATAATTATTTAGTAATTGCATCATTTAGCAGCGGGTTTATTATTTTATAATAATATCAATTAATATATTAGAATATTCTCAAAATTCATGAAGAGTTTCCCCTTCTATAAAAGTTTAGAATTTACGCTGGACATGAATTGAAGAACTCACTGGGAACAACACACGTTTATATTTTCAAAAAACTCTAAACTAACTTCCGAATAAGTTGGATATACATCTCATTGACGAAACCTAATACTTGGCATCTTCTTGTTCAATTGTTCAATCAAGTTAATATTATTGAATGGTATTGATTAAACATTATGTTACTGATTGTTTTATTTTTTGGTCAATTTTTATTTAAGCAAAGCTAGGACTGATTGGTAATATGGTGACCTTTTAATTTACGTTAGGGAATAAAATAATATTTAGTCCACCTTCTCGCTACCAACACAAAACGTCTCTAATAATTTACGGTATTTCTTAAAGGTTGCTTAAAATTATGATTATATGATTAAAGCTATATATGATTGTATTATTATGATAATTTTTATTCCAAAGCATCTCTATTAAATTGTACGGATTTTTGTTTTTTTGCATTAATTAAGAATAAATAACAGAAATTATAAATCGATTGTATTGAGGCCTTTTGTGTAAAGGGAATTAAATGTATGTATAAAAAATCGTCTCTTGCTTTTCGTTCTGTGATGTTTGGCTAATCTGTCTCTCTAGTATAATTATTTTCATATCTTCTGTATAGTGTGGTTATTTTAATAATAAATTATAAATTTTGATTATATGCTAACATGAAATCTTACATTGTATCTATGCAATGTCATCCTCAACTTGGCTGATATTAGGCTTACAAATCATAAGGCGAGAGAAAATCATAGAGCATTGTGTATTGAACATTGAACATTGCAGAAGTATTGAACATTAGAATAAATTCAAATTTCCGGGAGTTATTGAATATATAATTTTTTCAAATTAAAAAAATTGATTTATTAAGGATATTGTTATATTTGAATTTGTGCGAATTAATTGTAGTTGTCCGTAATAATTATCATAATTATATAATATTAATTATAGCAATTCATAATTATCGACAAACTTATGAATGGCAGCTTTGATAGGTATGCGCCAACGAGAACTCTGTAATCCCAGATTTGTAGTCGATATCGACTTACTATAGCAACATCGGAAGAAGATCCTGCAGAACTCACTATATGACCATGTTACGGCCACGAGTTCGCCTATATACGGCTCGTATTGATCATTATTACTATTTTGATTTTAAAATATAGTTATGTAACACTTATAGTTATACACAACTCTATATTTTATCATTTCATTTACAATATACGTTTTTTTAAAGTATTAAATTGATTGATAAATGCATATAATTTTCTAATATTTTGAAGATATCTTTGAAAGGTCGTGTAATACATAAAAGCAGAGCGATAGAAATGCCTTTAAAATTGGTTAAGAATTAAAAATTATTTATACTTCACTATACATAATTCGAATTCATTAATTCAAGCATTTTACGAAAACTTATCCCCGCTTCTACCAAATTTCATTATTAAAAAATATTAATAAAATTAAAATTTTTAAAATTTAATTAAAAATTTAATTAAAATTAAATATAGAGTGTGTATGTATATATTTTTAATTTACATATTTGTATAGGGTATATTGTAACTGTAGATTGCAGTTTCCTAGTCAGTTTATTTATATAAACTATAATTAGGGGAACGTAATATATACTACGCCATTGTTATCCTAATGTAGTAAGTAATAGAAATTTTGAACAGTAATTTTTAATGTTAAAAGTTAATCATTAATATTATAACCAAATATTGAAATTGTCTTATATCAATTTTTAAATATATATAAAAAAATTGATAGGTTTTATAGTATTTTTAATGATTCGCAAAATATATAGTTAGAATTGAACTGCCTCTCGTAATCATCACAACAAAATAGATTGAACAACAACAGCTATTCACACGTATGCAGACACGATAACTTCCCGAATATACAACCTCCTGAATACACTCCCCTTCCAGTGACTAATACTACTCACATTATTACTATAGTTTTACATAGACATATTATACTCCTGATAAAAAATAATAAAATGGCAATTACATTATTTTACCGAAATTTTCTCTTGATAAAACTGTGAAATTTAACTTTACCTAAAAAGCAATTATTAATGGTACCAATCCGATTACTGTTGCCAAACCATTACAATTCCCCACCCTTACAAGACATCGGAAACTAAAGAGATAAATGAAAAAATTGTCTTTCAAAGACAAATTACAATTTCTATGTTTTTTAAAACAAAAAACGATATAATAATAATATGATTAAACATTCTATTTTTTGTCCAATATTTCAACTTCGATAAATAGTAAAAATGTATGCTTGTATTTACTAGTTTATTTTTAAATTATTTTATATTTCAAAAGGGATACATTTAGTAAAAATCTTTAAAAAAAATTGTGTACTCACGTATGTAGTAACTTACTTACATTGACAACTATGTTTTCTTACTCTATAAATAAATAGAAATGTTATACATTTCTAAAATCAAAAGAAAGTTGATCAATATCGATCCTTTGATTGATTGATTGATTTTGTATTTTTTTTAAATAGTGTAATATGTCTAACTATATGGCCAATGTTACTGTCATATGCTAACGCTAAATTATTCATTTATCCCTCCCCCTGCCCTCCCCCTCCCTCTACGGGCCATTGAGATATACTAAACGTCACTAAAAAAATCTATAGAGAAACTATAAGGTGAGACACAATTTAGTCAAAAATTAGTATTTTCATTATATTTTTATTTATTGTTTTTAATAAAAACTGCAATTGTCTCAATCTTTAACACAATAAATAAATAAACTTAATTTAATTGGTAATATATCTTTATTTTTTAATTTGTTTATAGATATAATATAACGTTTTCTTTATATTGTGTAGTAAATTTTTGTGTTTCCCATTTAAATTACAAAGTAAAATAAATCTATTATCTCATCTTAAGGTATATACTTATTGCCATAAACTAAATGTCTGTCTCATGCTATACAATATTAATTTTTCATGCCTTTTGCATGTAGTTTAAACACGTAGTACTTGTATTTCAATATAGCGCACTCTTTCTGATAATGGTCTCAAATATGGTCTCAAGGCATTTTTAGTGTGGTCTCAAATTTTAGAATTATTATTTTTTTAGTTCAATTTAAAAAATAATTAAATTATCTATATTTTATGTTATTTTAATATAATAATATCCAACTTATATTAATATTCAATATACCATAGTAAATATACATATTAAAAATCTCATATTAATGATTATATATTATCAATATGATTACTTTAAAAAAATATATATATATTTATTAAAATATTTATTGACTCTTATTAAAACTTACTAGAGAGCTGAAAACGGTCAGCAACAGTAAAAATCAATAACTCATTTAGATTATTTGTAATAAATATGACATTGAAAAAACTTTTACCGTCTCTCATTTTAGTTTGACAAGGCCAATTTTCACAGTTTTTGCGCCAAAAATGACAAATTTTAAAAAGTTTTAAAACATTGAAAAACAAAAAAAGAATCGAGTATCGACTCCACACCCTACTAGTATACTCTAATTCTGTGGATACATGATATTGAAATATTCAAGACATTTTTTAAATCAATAAATTCATTAGTATGCATTGCTAATTAATATTGCAGTATCGAAAAATATTTTTAAAATTTTACAATACTCCTAATTTCATAATTTAATTTTATAATTCTCTTAACAGTAAATAACTAAGAAAAATATGGAAACTGATCTGTTCCTCTTTGTAATTCTCACATTATTCGTGGCAACAATTTCTGCCTGTGGTAAGTTATAATTAAAAACTTATGATAGATACATTTATATAATGTAGTATATATATATATGTATATAATACTTCAATACCTAGTATTATTATAATTTAAGGTATATTATCTCCTCTCAAAAAGATTAACAACTAAAATATTACTCCGCTACGATAGCTTCCGTTTTAAATTATATGGACATAAAAATTTCTCGCAATTATATAGATCATATATTATTAATTTACCGTACAATTGACGTTGGGGTTTCTTATCTACAACATGTACAACATTGTATTATTAATGATCATGTTGAATAAATTACTTCCATTTTATCGTTATTATAGTGGATTACTTTTTTTTGTATTTAAACTTTTCATAACTAGCAGAAATGATCAAATAATTAAATTCAATTTATACTATTTCTTTGAATAATTTGTTTTCACAGAGCTTATAATAATCATTCGATTGAACATAGAAAACTAAGAATTATTTTTAATTTAATTTTTTAACTTTTTACTTTCAACTATATAGTTGCAAAATTAATGATTTTTTTTATATTTTAGGTCCTGAGTGCATACGAGAAGGAGGAATTGAGTATTGTAAATGGTTCTGGCACTAAAATAAGACACTAAGTAATGGCACTAATTTTTAATATTAATTCAAAACAAATAATTGTTAACAATGTATCATTTTGTTTTAATCACTCACGTTTCTATTGGCAATTTTAATTATGATTAATATCAAAATACAGTTCTGAAATAATATGGAAATATTATATTCTTCGCAAAATGTTTTTAAACAAATAAATGTTGCAGTTTGCATTTGCAATTTGATCATTTGAGTTATTTATTCACAATTTAACTAATTTGGGGAATTCACCAAAATGTATACATTGTATGTGTCTATTAAATAAGCTGTTAAAACGTTCATGCTATAGGTTTTGAAATCCAATGTCGAATTTACGTTTTGACCAAATATATGTTGTTTTGTTGTATGTATCAAATATGTATCAAGTATGGAAATAGAAATAAAACGTTACCGTTAGTTTATGATCTGCAAATACAGTTGAAACAATTAAAACAGTTTATCCAATTTATATTATTTGTAAAAGAAACATTTCATTTATTCAATATTTAATGTTTTTATAACAACACTAAAATATATTTAATAAATTTGATTAAATTTATGAATTTTTAATTTATATTTATATATAAATATATTTTTAATAATATTTTTATAATAAATTTATAAATTTATAAACGATGATATCAATTCATTAACATCAAAATGTTTTACAGACAGCAATACTATCCTGAATTTCTGCCAATAATCAATAATGTGTGCTTGTCTTCTAGTGGGGTCAAAATGATGAAAGTAAACTTATCTCCTTAAAAAGCAATGTATTTTTTAGTACTTTTGGGCATAGGAATATCAATTTTTATGTGTGCGAAGTACCAGATAAAAAATTTTATTTTTAATGCCACAAATAAAAATGGCCACCAAATATTTATTTTTTTCAATTTAATCAAAAAGAAACCATTTATAGTTTATAAATGAACACATATAAACATGTTTCAAATGTATATAAAATTATTCCTTTCAGTCATTGAAACCAAATATATGAATTCCTTAATAAACAAACAATCCATATATATGACTGAAACCTACACGGTTTACGTAATAGGCTATTTATAGATAAAAAGAGTTTAAAACAGCATATTTAGACTTTTAACTTAAAACAATAGTACATATTGGGTTATAAAAATTATTAAAAACATACAGAAATGTGTCTAATATATCTATTGTCTAAATATCTGTCTAAAATAATCATTTATAATTCTGAATGACGTATTAACTGATGATAAGAATATAATTTCTCTTGTAACTAGAAAATAGTAAAATACTTTGATAGAACAGTGATAGAATGTGTTCCAAACAGTGAAATACAGTGATAGAAAGTGTTCCAAACAGTTTTAAACAAAAAATAATGTAGTAAATGTGTCTAACATGAATTTCTTTATATTTAAAAAATATTCACTGATCAATGTAGCCATTTCATGCATTTTAAGCTTAAAATTAAAAAAATTGAAAAGTAAACAAAGTATCGATTACAAAATAAATGCATTAAAATTGTTACAGGAAGTGGTACTCGAAAAAACACTTCTTTAAATTTCAACAGAATAACACAAGTCACATATGGGTGTCTTTTCAGGTCTCCATAGAAATGTAGGAGTTATTGCATTTGATATACGTTAAATAATTTCAAGGAGGACATTGCCATGTTGCTTACAGTTACACTTGTATGGCTTTGTACAACTTAGTTAAACACGGTTGGATAAACATTTATTAGAACAAGATCCTTGGCATTTACATGTAACGTCCTCTTTAAAATCATTTGCTGTGCTCTGCTCTTCAATGTGGGCACCTCAAGGGAACAAGGTTGCCTTCAACATTTAGTTTTCATCGCGGGTTTTAACCCTTAACCCTTAACTCTTAACCCTTCGTACGTGGAGGGGGGGAATGGCAATTTATTTTCAAATAAATTAAGTTTTTGATTGAACTATATAAAATATTACCCTGATTTGTATCTAACTAAAAAATATAACAAACATAATTTCAAATATTTTTACAGACCAGAAAAAACGTTGTTATTATTTAATTGTTTTATACCCTCCGCCCCATGGGTTTTCATACTTTTCGATGATATTAGGAGCTAAAACTTGTAACATTAATACAAAAAAAAGCTTTCTCGTAAATGCTATACATATAACTTGAATAATTAAATTATTTATTAAAATAGCCAGAAATTAAAAATAATACTCAAATATCATTTATACTACTTATAACTTATTTATATAAGTAATATAATTATAAACATGTACCAAACCAATATAGATCTTGTGGTCTGGAATACGATACAACAAGAATCAAGTCAATTGGTTACATTGATCAAAAGTTATGGTATATATGAGTCAATATATAACATATATGGTTCTACAGATAACCAGATAACATTCTGGTTATTTTGCTATCGTTTTTCTAACTCGAGTTTATAACGTAAACAGGTCATAAAAATAATAATAATTGATTCATTTTTTTAATGAAAATAGCTCGTTTAGTAGCCTATCTGTATACCAAATTTCAGCTTAATCGGATGATAGGAAGTATATTTTTTCACATAGCAAACACTACAAAATATGTCCACGTACGAAGGGTTAACAGGGATAGTTCCTTACCTTCAGAAAATCTAAAATGTACAAACATAGTCGTGTGGATAGTTTTTTGTAAAATGTGCCAAAATGGTGTGCCATACAGTGTTACATTTATCATATTTTAGACTGTATATCAATATTGTAATTTTCTGATAAATAGCTTCAAAAGGGACCTTCTACCCAATGTGGCCGTTTGGATAGATTATAAAATTTGTTAAATGTACCAAAACGTGTATGTACAATATATATACTACAGAAAACTTTAGATATTGATTACAACATGTTACATTGAATAGTCAATTTGCGTAGTAGATTTTCGAGGTCTAATTCCTGACGTTCAGGAATTCTATGGTGCCATCGTCACTGTATTTTTAGGTGTACACGATTGCAATATCAGTGACACTTGTATATAATAATATTACTGCCTGAAACTCTAGACAAATATTAAAATTTTTTGTGTACTTATAGTCCTACGAGCAATAGTTGCCATAAGTTCCAATGGTTTGGATGTTTGGTTATCAAAATTAGTAGTTATTTCAATACCAAAATAATGGGTTGATATAATCCGATAACATATTATTAACCATATGAGTATTTCCTACTCTATGTCGTATTAACTTTATTCAAGATAAACATTACAAATTTCAAGACAACGTTTAAAAATCAATAAATGACATCCAAATGTGAATCAAAAAATGTGCATACTTTGGAATTATATATAGATATCATAAAAACAATTTTTACATTTAAAAGTATATATAAAACTAAGTACAAAGATTATTGATAACAATAAAAATATAGAGAGAATTAATCAGATATCTTTTATATACGAATTGTGAGTTAATAAATTGCGACACTGCTGAACTCTACCCGCCACCAATTAAAAAGTGTCGTCATATGTAAATTCGTATGAACCAGTAGATAATTGTAGAATTAAGGTTTAATAGTTATAATTATTCCATACATTTTAAATTTAGGCTTTGTTTGATTAATTATCTAACCAAAGTTACATTTCAGGTGGCAGATACGACGTTAAAATAATTATATGTTTATATGTAGCTTATTTTTCTTACAACATTACAATACAATAGCATTATTAAAGTAGTGTTTATTGTAAAGTAAATATATTTATCAACTAAATATACAGTATTAGTGCATGAGGATTCGGCAGCTAAATATTATGATCATTATATCTGTTTTACTTATAGGTATTTCTATACTAGATTATGTCCTTGTCATTTTGGAAAATATAATAGAAATGATAGCTATGTTACGTAACATGATATGGTGCACTCACTGCCTCAGAAAATGTAGTAATATTTGGCCCGCTTGTGAAATGGAACTGGTGTAAGGTGGAACTGTTTGTGAAGTGAGGAACTGCTTTTCGAGAGAGTAAGCATTTGTTTGTGAACTGGGATTGTTTTGTTCCACGAAAAGAGAATTTATATCTCAACCGGGACTGTTTTGGAAGTAGGAAACAGCAAAGGAAACGGAATGAGCGACACCTATATAGAAAAAGGAGAACATACTACAGAATAAAAAATATAACAACTATAGAAAAAATAGAATATCTCATCTAAAAATAAATTGAAATAACTAATATTTAAATTAATTAAATATTTAATAATAATAATAAAGAGAAAATTACTGTATTATTTTATTTTGATAATAATGTGAAAAAACCTTGGCCTAGCTTGGTTTCAAATATATATACTTAACTGTATTGTTAAATATAATGAAATATTGCTATCTATGGTTCAAAATTATAACTGAAATGATTAAAGCTAGTTATATCATTAACGTATGATCTAATAATAAAGTACATTACATTTAATAGGATTATTAAAACAAAGACTATATCTATTATTATATGTTAAAATTAATTAACTTGTTTTGACAGGAAGTTAACTTGTGTACCCGCAGGCACAAATGGTTAAACATTCTAAATAAACTCGAATCCGCCTCCCTTCAAATTGTACATTTTGAATTTTATTTATCTCTTTCGTAAACATACCTTATATCCAAAAATAAAAAGGCATGTATATTTAAAAATGTAGAATTGAAAGTAAAATAATTTTAAATTGAAGTATATTTTTATTTTTAATATATGAAAAGTATTAACAGATTTTTTTATTTTAATTTATTACATGTTTTTTGCTCTAGTAAACGACAGTTCAATTATAATTTGCAATTATTTTCCCCTACAAAATTATGTTATGTTGCTTCTTTCGTCACAGTGCGAGGTTTTTCATTGCTCTATTTGCATTAGAATTTGTAAAAAGTGATTCAGGCCATATGTCGACAAGCCAATGCATTAACAATGAAAGAAATGAAAATAAATAACATAAGTAGGTATATAGTAGAGGTAGGGGCGCTGTAATTTGAGAAAGTTTATAAGAAATCTGACCACTTTCAGAAAGTTAAGAAATGATTTATCAGCAAGAAATACTGAAGGACGATTCTACAGTTATAGGATAAGAAAAATCTGGTAAATAATTTATCACGCTTGCGAATAGAGGAAACTTCGATACGAAAACTGTGTAAATACCTTTAAATAAATGAAAACTTTCATTTTAGAAAACAAGTTGAATAATCAATAAATTTATTTAAAAAATTATATATAGGCTAACTGTAAATTATGCCATGAGTCATCAGCGATTCTTTTTTAGTATGAGTTATTTTCAAAATATATCGATTAATATCAATATAAATACTGATCACCACGAAAGCTCACAAGGAATACAAATACAAATTAGAGTGCTCGAAATGAGGCTAAACCGCAGACATCTAAAGGTTATTATATATAATTAAATACTATATAATTTACAGAGTAGGCCAGGCCCGGAACTAGGGGGGTGCTGTGGGTGCGAATGCACCCCCCGCAACCTAGCGAGTTCCACTCCTGGAAGATTTTTTATTTTTTTTGTTATTTCTGGATAATCTCAGAACATATTTTTAGGCATTAGGTAATTATTAATTCCATTAAAAGGTATGCAGCTACTCAGATATAATAATGCTGCGCTGATACAACATATTAAAAATAGAAATCAGCTATGTATATTATGGAGCTAGTACATAACTATTATATAACTGATATTGAAATAATAATATGATCCCACTATTTACTTACTATATTCAATTGTATAATAGTAGCAATAAGTATAGGAG
>JAUZND010056143.1:0-18785 GCA_034780555.1 Coelogynopora nodosa
TTGAAAATTAATATGTTTATTGAAATTATAATTTTTTTCTACAAAAAGTGGGGGGCCTAGAGATACTCAGGCCTCCCTAGGTTAAAAAGTGAGGGGGGCTGGGCCCCCCACGTCCCCCCACTTCCGACGCGCCTGACATGAATGCTAAGCATAACATATAACGCATTAATTAGCTGGCCTACAATTAAGTTAATTATGTTGTTGTTGTATGTATGTATGTATATATGTAAGATATGTTAATACTTCAAAAAATGTGTCTCTAAAAATCCATATCACCCAAATATATAACGTAATTGTTTTATCTATTTATATTTATTTTGTTGTGCAACTAATAAGCCCGTAAGCAGACTGAGTTGAATTAATCATATACATTGTATATACATAATATTAACATCGAGTGATTAGATTATATGTTAAGATTTATATTTCTAAATATGGTTCACATATTATAAACAGTAATGTTGACATTTATTAAATATAGAATGTCATAAAATTACTAGGTATCTAAAAATGTCAAACTTTATATAATCTTAATATGATAGATATTTGGGCAATGTATTTTATTACATAGTATATATATATATATACTATATATTAGTAGTAAATGGATACATTCTATTAAAATCCTTAACATCACCACAAAAACAAATATCCAAAAAAGCAGAAGAATAATTGGGGACAGGCCGGATCATATAGAAAACATGTGTATCAACTGATATTTATAATAAAAAGGAAGAAAAGATGACTAAACAATGGTGCGGTACCTTGTACTCTCAGCGGGTGTGTATATGTAGTGTATATACACCATGCTGGAAACATAGCTACGAAATTTCAAGTATAGTGATGGATTGAAACAGTAAACATCTGTGTATTTATTGAATAGAGAAAATAAATATTTTTTCCCAAAAAATTCTGTTATTTTTGGTATATGGTATCATTTTCTCTAGTCCTATTTTAGCATAGAGTACCTAATAGTTTGAATATGTCCGTGCATGTTCTTCCCCGCGACTCGACTAGTCAGTAATTATGTAAGTGTAGATTTGATTTTGAGGTTGAGTTTGTATGCCTTAACAAATCGTTCTAATATTGTCCGTTTAGCATAGGGCTTTTAGTACTTCTAATTATTGAGAGCAACATATTGCAACTTAATTTTGCCGGCTTAATAAATAGCCCTGTCACGTTACGGTAAAACGCAGTATTTGCATATTTAAATATTTGAGAAAATGGATGTTTAATAATTATATATATATATATATATTAGGTACATTTATTTTCATATTATCGTTTATTCAATACACTATAATATAACTCTTTGTTGGCCGTAAACAAATATTTGGATATAAAAAAATTTGAATGAATAATACTTGTGTAGTATTATATGTTAAAACAATAAAATGCCTTTTCTATTAATTATGCAGAGCATGAAATTTCCTTATCTGTTTTTTATGAGAAATATTTGTATATTGATTTGTCCAAAAGTTCATAAATTACAAAAACTATATTATAAACATAATTAGAATATAGTAATATGATAATAATAATATAATAATACTATTATTATACAATATAATAAATATAATAAAATAAAATATAAATATAACAGTAGGCCTACATATAAAATTCAAAAAATAATATTATATTTCAATTAAAAATATTAAAAATGATAATATTAAATAATAAGTTAATAAATTTTATTTAAATAATGCATTTTATTTTAAATTGTTTCGTAAAAATTATTATCAAATCGGGTCGAGACTTTAATGGAGCATTTATTGATTACAATTTCACATACATATGCAAATTATCACAAGAAATTAAAAAATGATTAAAAGCATTATTTTTCAAATGGTCTTTAATTATGAAGACAAATGATATAGGTTACATTTTTCAAAACAGATATTTGTAGATATTTAATGCACACTATAAACTGAATCATCAGACTGTGCGGACATTTACAAGGAAATATACTCGTCCATAATTAAAGAAATACTTTCTTTTCAACATATTTCCTGATTTGTGTTAACTGGCCGGTGATCTGAAAGTCATATAAAATGTTTAATATAAACTTATTGCTATCATAATCTCAATGTTTCTATATGTCCATATTGTAAACGGATATTGGATTTTATTTAACGACCGAAACAGCTGTCCTGGAATATCCATCAGATTCGCCCAAATTGATAACATTAAAATGATGTATTATATACAGTGGTGTAGGCCTACTCTTGTTTACCAGAAATAAAAACATAATTTCACATATTAAATACTTGCAATTCTAAAATTAATTTGTAACCTCTAACACAAAATGTTTTAAAAAAAATTCAAAACAATTAAGAGCACATATAATTTTTGTGACAATGTAATCAAGTAATCAAGTAATGAATTATTAAAATTTTATTTAATTATTATCCAGTAATCAACCAGTCAATTAATACTTTTATTATGAAGAAAATAAGACACTTAAATAAATCTTTATCAATCTTTAAATATTAACATTAATATTCAAAAGAAATATATTACTAATATAATAAACTATAATAATGTATATATATATATTATGTATAATTATAATATAATACCCTTAATATAAAAGTAAGAAGCCAGTGAACTTATGTAGAGTTTAAATAAATACCATTTCTAATTGCAGGACTTCTGATTATTTAAGTCAACCACTACGCCTAAACTTTTATGTAAGGCAGGCCAACTTCAATGTAAGGGGTTTCTATTTTCAATAATCGACTTTTCTTATATATATGTAGACTGCTTTACTTTTGAACATTAGCTCTCTATTACACACTACATGTAGCACATTTTTCTACAATACCCTTTCTTATACTTCTAATTTCTGTATGACCTTCTTGTCCTCATTGTTGCAAGGCTCATGCCTCTCTAATTATATTAAGCTCAGTTATTTCTCTACATAAGACCATGATATTCTCCTTTAAAACGACAACTCTTCTTCTGTAATAAAGAGCCAACATCTTTTATAAGGAACTTCACTTTTTATGAGAACACTTTTATTTTTAGTTGCCCCTTTACTTCTCTGTCCGTAATTTTCTTCTTATAGAGTCCTTTAATCTTAAAATGAAGTTTCTTGAAAAGTTTCTTGAAAAGATTTGGTTTTATAGCCATACGTAAACCCTTTCACGCTCTAGTAAAACACGTTTTTCAGGGATCAAACTGTTTTTGTCTGAAACAGTGATATTAGAATATATTAAAAAAGCCTTTCTGAATTTGTATATAAACACTGAAAGATTCAACAGTGTAAAATGTCTCAATGTCTCAATGTATATATAATTTGATTATGTATTGAAATGCAATAAATGTATTTTTGGAAATATATGTTACAGTTACTACATAATTATAATATAACGCTGTTCATTACAGTTCATAACACATACATGAATCAATACATTAAAAAATACTAACCTAACACATAATTATTTTGTGATGTGAATATGTGTTTACGTAAGTTAGAAGAGTCGAATAATTTTTTCTTGGTACTATATCCACTTGCTTTGTTTAGAAATAAAAGTTTTGTCGGAAACTGTTTATCTAAAAATTAAATTATATGTTAGTAGGGCATTCGTTTTTGACGTAACTATTACAATAAAATAACTATTTTCTCAAAAAAATTCAACATTTTATTTTAAAGTTTTAAAACATGATTTACTGTTTCTTTTGCTTCAGGTACCTTTGAGAAAACGTCAAATATTAATTCTACCGAGACTTCACCAAACACCTTCAATTTCGCCTTCATATGTGTAGTCTGCTGTTTTAGCCTCACAGAAAATGTTATTGTACTAATTGTTTTCGCTCGCAAAACAAAGTTAAACCTTTTGTTCTGTAATCAACACCGACATCGAAAACGAGAATCATCCAACAAAGACTCTGGTGTAAGTCAAAATCTCAAGTACTCCGCTTACTTTGTAGTCAACATGCTTATTGCCAACTTGCTCATCACATCTACTATGATGCCCTTTAGTTTGTGCGCAATTTGGTGGAATAGTCAACATGATATTTTTTCTGACCAACTCTGTCAGGTGTTTGGGTTTTGCATCAATATGATCGTAGCCGGATTAATATATGGAACTTTAGGAGTGACAGCGGATCGATTATTTGCAGTGACTAAACCAATGGAGTATAAACGACATGTGTCTAAACCCAAAGTAGTTGCCTTGATTGGCATTAGTTGGACCCTTTCTGGTTTGTGTGCTGCACTACCATTTACGGGTGCAATATTTCTGCCTAAACTTCCATATTCATTTAGTAGATCAAGTTCGATGTGTTTCGTTTTATCGGACCAATTACCAATGTTTTATTGGTTATGTGTTCTCGGCTTTTTTGTATTTGTTTACTGTTTGCCACTCATTTTCATTGTTGGCGCTTATATATGCATGTTTCACGCAGCACATACGATCGCATCGAAACTTCGCCGGCGTAACACAATGGGCTCGATTTTAAAGCCAATGGTTAACACTGCCATTATTGGTTCTAAAGTAACTCTTAGAAATGCAAATACATGCCAATTAGAATCTAATGGATGCAATATTCAATGTGCTATCAAAGTATCCATCTGTAATTCAACCGGTAACTTAAATGACACTTCTAGTTGCCACGAAGTTATCGCACCTATTGATCCATCACCGAACAATGGACTTTATCCTAAAGGTAGTATTAATCATTCGTATTTAAAAAACCAGCTAACAGCTTCATCAAATAGTCTTGGTGTTTGTGCAAGTCAAGAATTAACTCCATGTCTCAGCAAATCACGCAGCATCACCATTTCCACAGCTTCCAGTGCATGTCCAACCCCTTTAAAATTTAACCTTAAAGTTCCAAAAGAAAAATCGTCGCCGAAGTCTCCGAAATCAACCCCAGTTCTTCAAGGTAGCTCCAGCACACGGAACAGCAGTGCAGTCGTACGGGATGGTCTGACGCTAATACGCAATGGCAGCATAGCACTCCGGCGTCGTCTTTCAAAATTAGTAGACCAACGAGAAGAAGCCAAGGCCGCAAAGACATCCTGCATTATAATAGCGTCTTTTATCAGTCTCATTTCACCATACTTTTTCGCAATGCTCTTCACGGCTACAAGAATTTTTTCGCCGCTTCAAGAGCACGATGCTCTTCTTCGAAGGATCAGTATTCTTCTCCTTTACACAAACTGTGCGGTCACTCCGGCCGTGTATGTTTATCGGGATTCCAGTCTTCGGGCTGAAATACGGCGAACTTTTTCACAAATTCTGAGGAGTCTCTTCTCACGAAAGTCCAATAACTCTCAACCAATACCGCTTATCGCGGTCAACACTGGCAAATTGTCCAGGAAGCCCAGCTTTTACTCAAATTATAATGGAACTCGATTAAGTTTGTCGAATATGTGGCCTACAACCACGAACCCCGCTGGCAGTTCAATCGGACACAACATACATGACGCTCAAGTTGAGCAACGTGCTTCGTCTTTAAATGTTAGCATTATAGATAGCACAATTGAAGAAGACGACTTTTCTAGTCATGATTCTGGTCCGTGGTATCTACAATAAGTTATTTTATTGTATATTGAAATAAATAATAGAAAAAAGTATTTTTCACTAAATTTTCCTGTATATGTATATACATATTTTTTTATAAATATTTATTCTTATAGAATTTAAAAATTTAAAAAAATACAATTCCATTTTTGATTGTTAACAGCATAATAAAAGATCAAATTGACTAAATTATTAAAGTTTATGAGATTAGAATATGTAATGTTTTTGATATAATAATATTCGTCAGTATCTATTTTTGTATTATTCATATATATATATATTCTTATAGAATTTCAAAATTTAAAAAAATACAATTCCATTTTTGATTGTTAACAGATTATTAAACATGTACTGTTCATTTTATAATACTTTACATATAAAGACTATTATTTGTTAGTTAGTTATGCGTTTTAGAAAACTCACTATTGTTATAATATGTATTGTTAACACTAATTGTAAATTGTAATCATTATTTTTTACTCAAACTGTTTTCATTGTACATACATAACTAAAGTATAACTTTTATGTGATAAGCATACTTTGATTAGTGTCCATTACTCATATAAATTCTGATTTTCTATTTTAGTAAATATGTGTGCATTTGATAAAATTATTCATATATTATAAATTGATGGTTGTTGATTTATCAAGATATGGGAATGCATATTTATGTCTGGTATTAATGCTATGTGTCTTTCCATTTCTTATGTTGTTTCAAGAGTTTTGTCAAATGTTTATGAATTAAATTTAATATTTCGTTTTTGTTCTGAACTGTCAAAGAGTTTGTACAGTTTCATCTTTAAAATGAATATTATATATATATTATATAAATATATAAATATAATATGAAACATATTATATATTTTTCTTTTTTAAAATCATTAATTGATATTATACGTTTTGTATAAGTAGGTGTTTAACATATTTGTTAATTTAATTATTTATTTATTTAAAAATAAGTTAACCTATATAACTACTTTTCAACCTTAAGATATTTTCTAACGTAAAAGCAATGTGAGTCGTGGAGACTCATTGGTTATTTTTACTGTTTTTTTTTTAAATTTAATGACGCCAATGTATTTCACAACTTAAAAGTGAACTTTATTATATAGATAATTTGTCATTGGCAAAGAAATTAATTAATTTGCATATAAAGGATTCACTGACAATAATTGTTTTGAGTTTGAATTGATAATTATATTTTCTGATAATGAATGACAAAATAATTTTTAATGCAGATAGAAATTAAACAACAGTTAAAAACAAATTAAGCATAATATATAATTAAAAAAATTTAAAAAATGGATTAATTATACTTAACATGTTGAAATTATCATTGTACCATTGCTGATGTTAAAAAAGGTAAAAGTATAATCTAGGTTCAATTAATATAAATAGATTTTGTTAAATGAAGCGTTAAATTGTTTAAAAAATTTACGACATTTTCTATATTATGAATTAAATAATAATTTTGTTCTGAATTTTCTATAGGCAAAAATTTAATCCCGCAACCCATAATCTTATTCTGCATTATTTTTGTGTTTAGACATAAAACCGTTTATTAATATTGTAAAAATATAGCCATTCAATTGTATATAATTTACAGTAAAAATGTAATTATTCTAATTTGTAAAATGTTCTATGCATAATTTGACCGCGTTAAACCCTGAAATTAAGTTATACAAATAATATAAGGATATGAAAATTTTTAATACTGGGTTCGTATTTATAAAATATGTACATAATTTTTACAGAAATATTTACAAAATTTATGAAATATTTACAAATCAGAAAAATCTTACATAGGGTTTTTAGACATGGACATTTTTTTCTAGAAATATTGTTGTCAGCCTTTGAGATAATATAATAAAACGACGGCAAATATAATATACCGTAAAAAATGTTCATAATTATATAACATATCTATATTATACAAGCATATTTTGAAACCATAATTATATAATATATTATAAAATTATAATATACAAGCATATTATGATACACGGATTTCAAAAAGACATTTCATCGGTTTTTATCACGTTGAGTTTGTTTGTTATGGTACGTGTCATCGAAAGTTATAAAACATCCTTATTATTTATATTTTAGAGTTATGTTTGAGATCATGATAAACATTATAAGGATCCAATTGCACATATTTTACATATTAAACTTAAATTAATAAAAAGATCCCGAAGAACATAAAAAAAGAGGTAATGTTCTTTACTTAGCAGAATCAGATATGTTCAATTGGAGTATGATCTGCGGATTGAGAAAATCAAAATTATTCAATTTTTGACGGTGACACAAACAAAAAATTAAAGATGAGTATTAAATTAAAATTGAAGACTGACAGTCATTTGAAGATTTTGTAAACGATTGATCGATAGTGCATTTTCTCACTTCCACATTGACATCTTTTTTGAAAACTTAGATGATGTCAATGACAAGTATATATAGCTATTTAGGCCCTATGGTGGATTCCGTCAATAATAACAACAATGAAACGGTGCTATATTTAAGGAAAAATAATAGAGGTTGGAATTAGAAGTGAAACGATGACACAATGTAGGACCTCTTTATGTTTGTAAATGTTTGATTCTTTCGGTCGATTCATTTTCAATTCGATTTTAAAAAGTTCTACGCTTCAGCACTATTAAATAAAAAAAGTTCCCAAATAAACTAGAATATTAAATTTATTTAGAATTTTAACAATTCTTTTTTGTCAAACGTGATTACATTATAAAGTTAAAACTAAAGCGTACTTTCGTATTTTCTAATAATCCAGGACTCATTTCGTGAAGAAATACTTACAGCAGTTATAAATGTACTTGAAGAGATAGTTATTCAATGTATCAATCAACTAAACCTAACCCAACGTCCCAAATAAACAGTACACAATGCATAGGTATAAACTCACTGTTTGTTACTTCATAGGCTTTATGTAATTTAAAATTGAACAAAACTGTCATATTATTGAAAATATATAATTTTTAAATAAATATATTTTAAAAATAGTAAAATTAAACAATGCATTTTATTTATAATGTGAGTATGTACCTAAGTAGTAAAAGAAACATGTTTTTAATAAATGCTAATAAAATTTATAAAAGAAAATTACTTTCGATAAATATAATAATAAATTGACGTAATCCTTACTAAAACTTATTCTAAAGCAAAGGATTAAAAATATATATTTCATTTTATTTATTAACAGTTAAAAATGCTCAGGAAAGTTTTTTATTTCATTAAATTTTATTCATATTTATAGTATAGTATGCTCAATCTTACAAAAAGCATCTGAATTATATACCTAAATTAAGAACATTAAGAACATTTAAACTTTTTGTTTAAAAACACATAAAATAAATTAAAGGTTGCTAATGACATTAGTTCATTTTAAAACGTAGGCCTACATGATGTTCAAATCTTTTAACTCTATCTAAAAATGTTCCCTTTAAACTACGATTTATAATTTTTTTGTCTAAATAAGTAAGTAAGTAACTGTGGGTTTAAATTGAAAAACTGTGTACGATTTTTCATGTATTGTAATTATATATTATTTGAAGATAGTTCAAATTAAAAATGATTTTGATTTATATATATATGGAAGGTGATTTTCTGTCGCATTGCGTAGCTATGTTTATATTATATATTTATCAATTTTTTGCGCTAACGTGTTTGAAAAGTTTCAAGTCGAGTATTTACATTTTTTGATGCTTCAACTTCCATTTTAACCGATTTTAACTATAGTGATACTTTCGAATAATTCAATGTCGTTGTGTTAAATTATTATAATCTAGAAAAATAGCAGGAGCATGATGTTGATAGTAACTATAGCTGGATCACTCACTCAAGCACATTTATTGATTTTTCTGAATATGGGACATTAAAGCGGTTCAAAGATGTGTGACAATGAGTTTAGCTAGTTTTTTCCATGTCAAGTACGACAGGCACGATTTTGATAATGAGAAATCAATGAAACAAATGCGTGGCGCATAGGTATTAATCGATCAAAGAATCAAGTGTGTTTGTTGAGGTAATTGAATTTTTTTTAAATTATGTGCACTTTGAGATCTGTTTTTAATATTGTATGTATTTTTAAATAACAAATAATGGAATAATAAAAATTAAAATTGACAGGAAAATACTTTAAAGTTTTCATAACAATTCAGAACCGGTATAGCAACTGTTTTAAAAAATATTATTTTACGACAAATGATTCCTTTTAAGGCTTAACAATTTTATGGAACAGATCATAGATTACAATATAACAAAACAATATGTTATTCACTATCGTCTAAATCTATGGGACAGACAAAATTGTTAGTAATATAAATCAACACTATAGTAGCATTTTCTGTAAAAAAAACAATCAATTAGATGAAAATTGCTTTTATGCAAAATTGCCTGTTTTCTGATAAAACTATAATATATATATATATTTATTTTCATCTATATGTGTCGACTTTTAGCCATAAACTTGCCCGAAGGTATGAAATTAAAATATCTATACCAGACAATTATATGTCGCAAAAATTTGAATAAACTAATGATAAAGGTAATCAGAGATATAGTATTAGTAGTAAGGGAAGTTAGAAATCTGGCTCATGGCTCATAATCCCTCCAACCCTCGCACTCCCCTACCTACCCTAACTCTATATTTACCACTTTTATTTATATTTATATTGAATATATTAATTTATATTGAAGGAGTGGGTGAACCCCACTCCTTCACCCCCACTATCCACTATCCACTTATATACCACCCTACCTCCCTACCACCAATAATTTAAAGCCAGAAATACAATAGTATAAATAGAGACGCTATTGTAGATTAAAGTGTAATTCGGATAAAAAGTGGTACACATATGTATTTAATTTGTTTGAAATATTTCGACAAATCCTCTTTCACATCACTTCCATTTTAGCTGTGTGAGAAACATTAACCATAATTGAAGGCCAACGATTTAAGTGTAAAGCAGGGGATAGTTTAGTTTCATACCACATCTTAATATTATCGAAAGTGGCTTCTGTATACAGTTAAAAATTTAAATGATGTGCTCACCTTATTGAAAAGACTGCAGTTTGTGGGTGCATAGAATTAGTTGTTTGAAGGAGGGTTGTATCTATACAAATTGTTTTATATATATAAATAGACTAAGAATAGGCATCAATTTTTTCATTACTCATTATCTGAAATTTTCCCGTGATCAAAGATTATAAATAAATGAAACTGTTCGCAATAGTTATACCTATCACTAGTTTATTTAGTTATACAGAGACTCGGCGACGTGATGATACATAACATGAAGTTCAATGTGAAGACGAAGATGATCGAATGACTTTTCCAAATCTAAACATAACTAGACTTATTGATACAATTAAAATTCATGATACAATGAAGGAAAATTTATTCAAATGCTGTATCGAAAAATTGAAGATAACAAACAAAATACACGTGAAGATATATTATCATATATATTATTGAAGAAATTGCATTCCACACTCACGTGAAGTATTTTTGGATGGAAAGTCCAACTTTGAGTGCGATTGAAAACAGATGTGGGGCAGCAAGATATCTTACAACTGGTAGTTCTATGGTTCTTTTTTTAAATGGAGGTAGCGCTATAATTGAACAAAAATAAGAAAATGGATTGATTAATGACTATCTTATCGATGATTCTAATAAAAAAGTAAAACTTTTTATATAATATTTGATCATATTTATTGTGTTGATCGATTTAAAATAATGCGAAGTGCCATGTATGTTGTTGGTCCATCTCAATGTGGCAAGACAATTTTTGTTACTAATCCATTCAAAGTAAATTGATACTTAATCACAACTCCTATTACTCATTTCATTGGTATTGAGGAATTTTACAGCTGAATCTAGTTAAAAAGATCGGAAGGAAAATATCCCACATCAGTGTTTACCTGACAACGTAAAAAAAAAAAAATCGGAAATGTGATTATACTTGATGATCTCATAAGTGAACCATTATCCTCTTAATTGGTGACTCGTCAATTTACAAAGAATGTTCATCATCAAAACTGTTTCTTGATCCATAACCAAACCTGTTTGTCAAGAGATGTGATAGCAACACTCCGTATATCTCGGTACATATAATCTTGTACTGTTTAATAATCCGCAAAACATTACACAAATTGGATTCTTAGGTCGTATATACTATATATTTGCTCGTAGCCTATCATATTGGCACAGAACAGGGTTCATACTCTTACCTACTATTACATGAAGCCCCACAGCATGCTTATACAACACATAACCGTGCATATTATGTTATATACAAACGACAGGAAAAGATAACATATTGTGATTCTAATCATGACGTGTTAACATAAAAATATGTAATGATTAATTATGGTTAGAGGTATATGTTGTCTTATTTGAAAATCTCATTTACTCGTAAACGATTCATTGTTTGAATATCAATTTATCATCATCACACTATCTGCTATAAGATTATAAACATTATAAGCAAGTATTAATTAAGCATTAAGCGAAGAGCCAGTACAAACATTACGAATATTTATGCAAAAATAAATTTGATAGTATGACAACTGTTTCATGAATAACGAACCGCACCTTTACATTGCTAATCAGCTTTCATCAGGTACCCTAGTCTTCCTACTGACGACCGGATTGCAAGTAGTGTTTATTAAAACCACTAAACAAATCATCAAAAAAAGCAATTAGTATAGTAACATCAAAGGTAATAATTCGGGAATATCCATCAGCAAAAACCCCATCATGTTTTCAAAGTTAATTACTTTTCCAAATGTGAGTGAAACAATTTTGGCGACAATTTGCTCTTATACATGCATTTTCAAAGGCTCATAATCAAAATCGAAGACAAAGTCGAAGAAAGATACTGTAAAGAAAGCTGATCCAGATTTTATTCAGACACTGTTGAATATCACTAATAATCTAGTGAATGAAAATTTAGCAAACATTATAAATTTGTTTTATTCTTAACTTTATAAACCAAAAACATATACTTCGATGTATCGCTCAATGTGTTTATAAAACAAGAATAAATTCAGAAGTTTGATCAGCTCTCTGTCAGGAAAAAGATTCCTACAACTACTCACACTGCTTGGATCTATGAAAGCATTTGCATCTAGGATACTTGCACCCATCGCTATTTCTACTGTAAGATGGACTTTGTTTACTTTAAAAAACAAAATGAGTAATACCGCACAATGTTGACGAATAATTTTGGTTACTGAAGAAGAATACTTTGGTATAAATACAAAACTACAAAACTACTAAATGCAATAATTAAATCAAAACCATAACAATCTCACATTGGACTCGATTAACACACATCGTTTTATAAGGCTGCCTAAATACAAGAGGAAACATTAAACATGAAACAATCGAGATAAATGATGAATATATACAAAAGGAAAATAATATTCAATATGATTATATCAGTTCGATTTCATTTTAGTTTTAGCAAGACTTCGATTCTTATGGCGATTTCGTTACTTTCATTCCTACATAATAAAAAGCCACAATTTAAATTGATAAAAACATGGAGAGGTCATGGACAATGTACATCCATCTTATTAACGGTACAAATATGAATAGTTTACTTCGTAACGCTAAGTACTAGTGATTATAATGAATATTTTGAAACATAATGCTGTCTCCAGGACAATGCGAAGTATACTGATACATTCAAGGAACCTGGAATTGAGCCTATAGTAAACGTAACATTATAAAAGTACGTGGACAATCCGTGGACGATTCCAACACCACAGTGATGTCCTACAGCTCAAGAACATATTGGTAAGAAATTTAAACTAAATTTTAATAGTAATACAATTATAATTAACTTACTAAGAAACTAACACTTTCTCTTTGTTATATTTTCAGTCAGTCAATTAATTAGTAAATAGATATGACTGCAATGTAAGTAAATTATGATATACATATTATTATGTCACAATTTATTCAGTCGATTTTCTGTTGTTGTTTACCAGAAACCAACGAAACTTATGGTATAAATTTCACCGTGTCAATCAACTGTATTGCCAATTGCCAAATGCCTATTGCCAAAAAACCAACCTTGTCAGAGAAAAGTAGGAAACTATTGCACTTTAATTGTAACATGCAGTCGACAGACTTTTATGGAAATATCATGGAACTGGGTATCATTTACACCAAACTTTGCAACTAACTCGGCATCGAGATTGAAGATTTTGGTGCTGTATGTATATATGCTTTTCAAGTATTTGATTTGACGCGGGGCTTTCAAATGACGGAACACATATTATAACCCAGCTATCGTGAAGGAAATGCTTGTCTGAAACTTAAATTTGCGAAGGCTCTAACAAATGATGTAAACGTAATTGTAATGATTGTGCATGATAGAAAGGTGGATGTGACGATCATCACCGAGGCGTTTTTACGAATTTTAAGACTTGAGATGATAACAGTTGATGCTTTGACGCATTTGTGAGAATATTGGACACTTTTTACATTATGCAATAATACAATATTATAAACAAATTTATTCTAAGATGAACACTGATACAAAAAATGTATCCGGTCAACATTAACATTAGCCAAAACTTATATTGACCACAATAATATAAGTGAAATTTTTGATAGTTTTGGACGCATATACCTCCTACACTCATTCATAGTTGGTTAAACTTAATCACTCGCTTTTGGTATTATTCAAACAAGTGCATACAAAGCATTTTATCTACTCAATCTCTTTATTTCTTTATTCTAAAGTGAGAGGTATCTCTCTCTGAAATGTTTTCTAATATCGATCATGTTTTTCTTGGCAGTAATCATATTGTAAAATATTTTTATCAAGTTTTCCAAACCGAACGTGTTGAACTGCTTTCTTTGTGTTACAGATCTTTAAAAGACACAACAGTAGTAGTGAGATGTTAATATTTGTAGAAATATATTTATATTGTAATATATATTCTTAATAAAAAGTTTGTGAATTAAGGCATAGATAGTGGGATATGTGAAGATAAAAGAGTGGAAGTAGGTGGGTATGAGTGGTAGGAGAAATAATAACTCATGAACAATACATCCACATGCCAATACTACTGGCATTAATATATTTACCGAACACTGCATGAAGTGTACTTATTAAATTTTCAAAATCTACTAGGTTGACAGAATTTCTCACAATTTATGATATTTGTAAAATTATAAACGACAGGTATTATGCTAAGTAAGTATATTATGTATGTACTACTATAAGTAAAATATATATGTAAAACTTAGGGATATTAAAATACGTAATCACCCACCTTCAAATGCTTTTCAAACTTTGACTTTAATTATTACATCCGTACTAATTTTATATTTGGCAGTATTTATTGTACTCTCGTCTTATATGTTTCCATTGGAACCTTCTCGTATTTTTCAATTTTTGCATTGCTCGCATACATACATGCTGTACAATTCTATGTAATAGCATAATTTATATATGTTTGAAATCGTGAAGAACTGATGCTTTGTGTGGTGTAAAATGAAAAATAGTAATTTAATAGATTTTGATTTTATATAAAGTCATTTTTTGATTAGATAATTTTAATTTATTATCATGCAGAATGTTAATACAAATAAATATTGTACGTTACATAATAAAAAGTAATCTAATTGAATATTTGTCATTATTAATTTGTTTTAATTAATCACTAATTTAAACCAGCGAGTATTTCGCGCAATTCAAATGTGTTGTCATGGTGTTTTATGTAATATTTTTCAGGTTAATATTACTTAATTTATTTTTTTGCAATTTTTTGGTAGGTGACTTATTCAAAAACATCAAACTGACTAGCATATTAATAACATTATTTTATTGACAGACACCTTGTTCATAAATAAAAAAACGTCAAAAAAAAAAGTATTTATTCTAAACTTAAACTCTTGTCTCTAAACTAAAGTAAACTTAAAGCTTTAATTGAAACCAATATATTATTAAATGCCAAAACTATTATATTAATAAAATGAGATATATTTTCTTCAAAATTTAATTTTTGATATGAAGAAATAGGTAGATAAATATAGTCTAATCTTTAATTTAATTTTCAATTGACACAATAGTATACTTAAATTAAGACAAGTTATAATTAAGTTTAAAAATATTTATGCTATAAATTATAGTTATATCTTATATTTTTCCCATTTAAGGCAAGGTTAAAAGAGAAAATTATATTAATTTAAAGCTTATAAAATTATCCTATTTTAAACAAAAATTATTGTTTTTAGTAAAAAGAATTTAATATTAGCCTTAGGACTATTAAATTTTGGCAATCTACCAAAATATATTTATTTTGGTTTTTGTAAAATAATTATTTTAAGGACAGTTATTATAAAAATATGTATTAATTTTATAATTTTAATTTATCAGGCATATGCAAATAGGGAGACAGCTGCTGATTCAATTGTAGTCCCTGGCTTAATTAATATATTAAAGTAGTAAGTAGTGTCTAATGACAAGTATAAGTAGGGTATAAGGATTACATATTTTTAAGCTTACTGAATATTTAACAAAATTTTCAGCTCTATAATAATTATTCATATTAAATATTATTTTATACATAATTCAACCTTAACTTGAAATAAAAACACAGAAAAATAAATAAATCTTAAACTATTACTATTAGTAATTACTATTAGTATTAGACATTAGTAAAGCCTAGGTTACTTTACACGTATAGTTTTAAAGTAATAGATTCAAACAAAGATTAAAATGATAAGTTAACTACCTATTTAAATACAAATTTAACCACAAATTCAACTGTTCAATCTCAGATTCAAACACAGCACAGATTCAACTGTAAATTGAACATATAATTTCATAGCAAATTTATCTGCCAATTCAACTACTGGCTGAAGTATCAGTTAAATTTATAGTTGAATCTGTGTTTAAATCAGTAGTCAAATCTGTGATTGTATCTGTGATCAGGCGCATAGCCAGGATTTTAAAATGCAGTACACCAAGTAGTTGAAAGGGCGCCGACTTTTGAAAATATAAAAAATCAATATGCATGACATATGTAAATATAGTATGATTGGCTAAACAGTACATATACCTCAACAAACACACACTGCCAGCTAGCACATGCCTAATAATTGATCTGTTGCTGCCTGTCTACTCACGAGTTTCTCAGGTAGCAGGTATCATATAGCTGATACTTCCTGACTTTATTAGGTAAGTGGGCATGTAGACTGAAGGCACATAGGAGAGAAATGTTGTTTTTCTCTAATTATACTTCAATTTACAGCACAGGGCGCATATTATAGATCGGGGCGCCTATTTTAACAATCTATAGTACACCACGGCATACTATGCGTACATGTAGCTATGCCCCTGGTGATTGAAAATTGGAGTTGATTGTGCAGTTGAATCTACAGTTGAAGCAGCATTTGAATTTGTAGTTGAATTAGCAGTTTGATTTGTAGTTGAATTGGCAGTTAAATTGGCAGTTAAATTGGTAGTTGAATTTATTATTAAATCTATTGTTGAATTTGTTTTTAAATATGTTGCTGAATTTAAGTTTAATCAGTAGTTGTAACTGTAGTTGAATCAGTGGTTAAAGCTACAGTTGAATTAGCAGTAAACTGTATATAGCTACAAAATTAATTAATAAATTACAACTTTTATTATTGGTTGTCTCATGGAATGCTAAATAGCTGAAATTTGCCATATTTACTATATTTTTCATATGGTATATATAATTATTAGATAATAATTGATTTATAAGAATATTTTATAGAAAAATATTAAAATAAAATAATAAAATATGGTAGTAATGAATGCTTTTAAATTATTTAAATGCTAGCACCTTTCATGCTGGATATTTGCTATCTGAAAAATGTAATTGCTAAAACTGTATTTAATTAATAATAGAGGACAGTGTTATGATAGTTTTTTCAAAGTTTATATTATTCATACATGACATTTAATATTGATTTAAAATGATCAGAGTTTATTTCCTTTAGATGATTATTATGATTTAATTTAATGTATAATACTTATTCTACTTAAACCACTTTTTCTAAATTTATTCTCTATACTATTGAGTATCATATAAAAGGAAAAACATATACTATTTAGTACCTAAGTGACAACCAATTTGTTGTCATTTTTGCCACTTATCTTTTTAAAAAGTAAAAATCTATCACAGAGCTTATGTATCCTTTACATTTATTGAAACACTTGTTAACACTTAACCACAATGATTGTAAATAATGATAATAAGTATACTGAGTGCAATTTAAAGAAAACAACATTCAATGAAATACATTTTACTTCAATTGTCATCAACATTATGTCCTGTGCAATGTTTTTATTACTTTAATTTATAACTTTTTTGTGTTCTTCAATTGATGGATAATTGAATTGACAGTAATATGTTTTTAAGTTTTTTGTTTATTATAATATTTATCTAATTAAAATTCATATCCTTATCACTTTATAATTTTGTAAATTATTTAAAATCTCACACTATGTTATACTCTTTAATATATGAAATGGTTTACCTTTAATAATTTATTTATTTGAAATTGATCAATTTTAGTACTTCAGAACAAATGCAAATTGCTTTAAAATTATTTAAAAAATAAAAATAGATTAATTTGATTTTAAATGTATTTAATCAATTTAATTCATTTTCAAATTTAATTAAATTATAACCACACTTGACACTTTTACTTTAACATTGAAAGAAATAATATAAGTCTGTCATTATTAGACTAACTTCAATAAAAAAATGCAACATAAAATATTTACCCTATTTTATGATATTTCAAGAATTGTTAATAATATTATTTAAAACTTTTTTATGATGCAAATAATGTGTTTAGTTTAAATGTTCCAAATTATTATTAAAATTAATTTTTTTATAATTATTTTATAAAATTGAGAAATATATGTACAATAATTGTATAAATAACTATATATATGCTTGGCTTATAAGGGTCTTATAAATGATTATAATAAGGTTAGGCCTATGTGATGTTATGATTATGGGGAAGTGTTTAAATTACTTTTAAATAGTGACATATACTATAATATAAATCGTTTTTTAGAAATTGAAATGATTTAATTAAAATTTTAGAATTTTTTTTTGAAATTGTCTAGGGTGGGGTCTTAGTCTAGCAGAGAGGTTTATGGCAGTAGTAAGGAAGGAGTCTTTCTAAATCGAAACCGAAACCACCCCCCCTCGAAACCGAAACTCCCCCACCCT
>JAUZND010056154.1:0-18782 GCA_034780555.1 Coelogynopora nodosa
CATAATCATATCTTAGTGACGGTTATAAATAGAACCTTTTCCAGGAATCTTTACGCACTTTATAATTGTTGAGCATGTGGGGTTATGTGAGGTGTATTTGTTTTTATGTTAACGGTAGATTATGTCTATTCATGCACTGTGTCTGTTAGTTCAGTCAAGTAGTGCATAATTTATCTATAAACTAGTTCAGTGAATTTCAAATTTTCTGAATTTGTTGATTTAAAAAAATATATAACTCATTCGCATTATACCATAAATATAATACTTTTAAAAAAAATTTAAGTAGATTACTGTTTTAGTATGAAAAACATTGTAATATGTTTCTTTCATATTTTGTCTTAGGTGAATATTTATTGAATTATTATATTATTAGTGTAAATATAGTTTGAAGTTTGTTTATCGTACAATAATATAATACAAGATGTGACATATCACATCAAATGGAACCCCAGATTGTATGCACGGAACTAACTTTAGTTTAACCAAATGTTGTCCTTATTTTCAGACAATCGAGATCTGATCACATGCACGGTCGATTACAAGACCGGTACAAAGTATGTTTAATTTTTACTTGTCATTTTCCAAGTTACAGTGTACTAATCATTTTATTCATTTTTGTGAACTTCAAGTGAAGTGCACACTCAAAAGATAAAAATACGGCGCGGCGTACGAGTCTTATTTCACAGACTATTTCGATTGAATTGATCAATTTTTGAAAATGTTCGGATGCATTTTTTATTAATGCTTATCTTTATTTTATTTATATATTATATTTATTTATTTATTATATTAATTTTCAGAGTGCACACGTTTATATTTATACTTTGTGTTGGAGGTAAACAGTATTATAAACTATTTTCCGTACCTATTTGACTCGTAGATTTTAATCATTCATACAAAATTTAAATAATAGTATAATATATGTATTTCTCAATACAATAAACATTGACTTGCGTTCTCCGTACACTTGTTAATTGACTAGATTTGAACCAGATTTACTTGTTTTTTTAATAAAATTAATATGACAGTTTTATGGCATTGTCTTATTATTACTCCTTCTGTGGGTTATCGTCATTACCCTTCATTACCCATAGTTTATGATATTTTTAAAATTCAGTATATATTTTTCATAGTTACTATTTTTTTATTGACAACTCAAAAAGTGACAACCCAATATTGACAAATTTGTTACTGAATAGTGACAAAAATAATCTGTTGCGATAACAAAACGTCGTATCTACATTTTTGTCAAAATTCAGTTAGATAGATACAGATTCTAGATATTTACTGTGTAATATAACATAAAATAATTGTAAAAAATTAATTTCGGCAATATTTTTTCATTTATAAGCATTTTTATCTCGCCGTATGTGCTTATGACTACAAATCAGGCGAACAGGTTAGAGTAAAATGCTGTATCTGCACAACTGAGTTCATCTGTTTTTGGTATTTAGTATTGTATAGCATTGTTTATTATGTGCAGTTTATTAAGTATAGACTACTACAATCTTAGAGATGTAAATAGTATAAATCGCTTCTACCTACATACAATATATTTATATGACTCCAATGTAGACTATCCAAAATAGATTTGGTTTTTCCAAATCGAAGGTTACTAATAATAATTTCAATTTAGCCAATAAAAAATGTTTCACATTGAAATATTAATAATTACCGTTTCATATTTCAAGTTATCAGACTCTAAAATGCCTAAAAGAAAAGAACCTTTCAATTCTTATAATCGCACCGGAGAATGCAAAATACAGCAGTTACTGGTTGCCTAGTACAATATATGCCAAGGGATATTTCACTGGGTACCAATAAACTCATGTGTCCATGCACCCAACTCTATATTTGAAGGCGGAACTTCGGAATTTGTTAGTTACGGCAAAGGAAATGGGAATAAGTAATGCGGACATATTGTAATGAAAATATTTCTGACATTAAGTTTTATATAACAGATATTTTTACTATTTTGTACAGTTATTTATTTAACTATATCTTAGTATGCTGTTTTCAAAAATACGATTAACCCGATTTATTTATCGGATCACATTTTTCATATTTATTATTAATCTCACGACCTGTAAAAGATACATGTCTTTCATCATGTTGGGACGATTAATTTTCTTCTTAAAATGCTATACAAAGATATAGTTTAGTTTCGAATATCAATTAGAAACTGATAACCATGGTTACATCAGGGTGTGTAAAATATTTTTTCTCATAACTGTCTGTTTTAAAGAAAACAATGACCGATCCATTCTGTCTGTCTTCTGAAGTTCAGTTACTGAGAAGTACATATATGATGAACAATCAGCATCGACTACACATGTTCAACAGTCTTCTTTGGATCACCGTGGCCGACAAACTCCAACGAATAAGGTTGATTTGTCGGTGTTACACAAGTATATTGAATTATTTCATGCACCTCTTAGGCGTTATTTATCTTCAAACATAGTTTCACGCAAGTATATGGCAAAAGATTACAACACAAAACATCCAGACAATACAGTAGTCTTGCAATTGTATCGTCGTGAGTTGTCAAATATGAATATTTAATTTACCTCTTTGGACAATGAGGAATGTGAACTCTGTGCCGAACATAAACTACATGTAAACATTGGCTGCCATAACGAATCAGGCGTACATTGCATCGAGCACAAGAAACACACAAAACGATATCGTGAAGCTCGAACTGAATACGAGAAGGATCGAGACACTGCATTTGAAAAGGAACACGTGGAGGTGGCTATGGATAGGTTATTCAGAAGGTGCTTTTGCTTCCAAGAATGGATCATTACAAGCGATGCATATTTACGAGTCGTCTGGTTGTATTTCATGAGATTTTTGAGGGCTTAGGCAAGCGTCAGAACTTCAGTACTGTTTGGCACCAGGGATTATCTGGTCGATATGCACCTGAGGTGACAGTAGCTCCTGGGCCTTTCTTATGCATATAACCGAGATGCCCCATAAATCACTATCTGGGCTGATAACTGTACTGCCCAAAATAAGAATTGGACTCTGGTAACAATGTTACTGCGTGCAGTTTGTAGTTAAGAAATTTCAACGAAGCGAATCACAATTCGATTTCTTGAAGTCGGTCACGCATTTAATGCATGATAGTATCCATGGCCACATTGAAAAGGTATTAAGACAGAGGGGAAAATATTTGACTTTTCAATTTGACATCTTCAAACAAGTTTTAACAGAAGTCAAATCATTGGAAGTCTGCGACATGCTAGAGTGAACGAACGAAGTTAGTCTGCACTATCTGAAGATGGGGGGTGACAAACGTCCTTATCTGAACATGATGGCTGCTATTCAAAGTACATCCTGGCGTGGGTTCGAAAAGCTGCATTGAAATGAGCGTTACACAGATTTATCATACAAGTCTTTTTGGGTACTGAAACATTCGTACAACGTACAGAGTCCTCTTCCACAGTCACTCAAAGTTGCCAGAGGCATATCAAAAGAAAAAAAGAAGACATCGTGGCCAAGCTGTGTCCCTTGATGCTACCAAATCGCCGTATAATCTGGATAAAAATGCCCACTGCTTGTGTAAAAATATCTTCAAACATCCTAATAAGATGACCGTTTATAATAATAACCGGTTGTTTTTTCAATTGTAAACTTTATTGTTCGTACAGTACGAAATTAACATATTTTGTATGTAGCACAATTTATATATATTATATCATACAAATAACCTTAAAAATGTGTAACACTATATTTTTTAAATAAAAGTGATTCTATATAATAGTTAGTTGTATATTTGAACAATAGATAACAATTTGCGGATACGGCATTTTACCATAGCGCATGAGGATAGTCTAGTAAGAAAAGAACAAGATAAATGCCGTAACTGAAAAATAGATAACTTGATAACAATATTTTAAAATTATTTTATTATTGATAAATGCTTTGGTATTATCATTTACATAAATATGTTTGATTAATCTAAAATAAATAGTTCCTTTTCATAAGAGAAAGCCAAAAAACACAAATACCCGTTTTCTCGAAATTGTGAAATATGCACATTCGACATTTTACCTTATCGCGGCAGAATTGTCAACCCAACATTTGATGAATATTCAATTATTAAGATGATTTTTGAGACGTCTCACTAAAGAAAGCGAATTGACTATTTTTCAAAAACTTGGTTGTTGTAATTATTTTCCTTTTCTAAAATTATTATATTTATCTTGTGTCGTAGGAAAGAACGTCGATTCCTTGTAATGGATCCAGAACAATTCATTCTTGTGGAACCAGATGTGAAGCGACTAGGATGGGGAGTCGTTAACTTTGTGGGGTTGATGCAGGTAAGAATCCCTTCAATAGCTACATTTGTAACATATTTCTATCATCAACTAATCATTCTTAATTAACACTGCTTGTAAGATACAAGCTTGCGTGTGTGTATTCTTATTTTAGTAATCAGTATATTTTAATTATTCATTTTGTCGAAATTGTAATGCACTCTATCTATATAATTCATCATAGCAATTATATTTACACAGTATATTATCATCGAAATACAAGGCTAACCATTAATTTATAATTATTATTGTTCTTTTAAATTTAGTAGCATTTGTTTCTTACTTTGTATCTCTTAACAAATTGCTACAGTGTCTCAACAATTTATTAGACAATATATTTATACATTAGTATCCCAATAACAGTATATTTAATTAAATACCACAAAACATGTCGTCTTTGAATTATTATAAATATAGGTAAATTATATAAGTTATTAATTTTACCTAGATATTAGGTACAAACCTGTTCAAATGGGGCGAAGCCAGGGGGGTTTAAAAAAGAGAAAACAGAAGGAGGCGTGGAAGAAAAGAATAAAAAATATTAGTGGAGAAAAAGAGGGAGAGGGGAGGGGGGTTCAAATTAAAATCCCCCCCCCCCCCCTTCTTTGAAAAAAGCTGTTGGGTAGGTTTGGATATATCCCGTTTAGAACACCTTTTGCCAGAACAGGCCCAACATCTCCATCTCTCTCTTCGCCAGTACGTGCAAGTATCTAACGCCAAGGACGACAGCAAGCGCCTCCACGTGACCGTGCAGCGACCCCCCGGCGGCCCGATGTCCTCCACCTCAACACCGAGCCACTCGCCCGCCCGTTTCGCCTGTGGTGCCGCTAGTGCTACTCCCCTGCTCAAGGCGGACTTCCTCTTCGATGACTACATCCGCTGCATGGCGGCCAAGCGGCTGCTCACCAAGAGCCGGACACGGGTCTGTCAGACCAAGCTGCAGCGGATTGCGCGGTCAGTAGCACACGAATGCACTCATGCACAGCGTGTGGCGAGAGATTAGTTTCCAATACGGTCCTGTAAAGCGGGGGAACAGCAGGGAATTGTATTTGTTTTGTTTGCATGATGTTAGCTATATTGAAAAGTCTAGGAAAGGTTTCTCGATATTAATTGTTTAAAAGATATGTTTAAATCCGGGGCACTTTAATTTGGGGAAAGTTTTGGATTGTCAAGATTTTTTTAATAATCGAGGAAAAGTCACATATTTCTGTCAATTTGTAAAAACTATTTTTTAGATTAAATTTATTGTATGTGAGTACTTAATACTCTTCACCATATGCTTGCAGAAAATGTAATATTCTATCACATTAATTCCGCGTTCTTCTTTTCTGTCATCATCAGACTAGACATACAGTTAGTAACAATTATAAGGAACCTTTTTAAATATTCACCATAAACCTAACTTTATAGATAAACTTATATTTATTTTTAATTTTATAGTTTAAATATGTGCGTTTTGTATTTGCATATCTTGAATGTTTTTAGGTTTTGCAATTTTATGTTTCTTTATCGAAAAGGTATAAACAAATTATGCTTTGTAATTTTAATATGGGAAAAGTTCGGCGACACTTTGTTTATACAGAAATTTCTGAAGGAACGGAGGCAAAATGATTGGAGGGGATGGAAATTTTTTTTCTAAATTTTATCTCATCAAAAAATTGATAGAAGTTGACATTCGTTTATTAACTGACGCGTAAATTACAATTAAACTTTTAATTTATATATTAATTCGTTAAAAATTATAAAATTACGTTGATCGTGGTATAGCAACTTAGAGCAAGTGGAACAACTTGTTACTGCAATCAGCTAGCTGATACATATTTTAATTAATTTTTTTAACTTAACATAATAGTACCAATAGATCATTATGTACGTCTGGTAGCAAGTATTGTAAAATGCTTGTAACAATGCAATGCGGCATAATTATGAACTCCGTTACGGATACTTTTAAAGAAAGGGACTTCTTAAATAACTTTTTAAATAACTTGCAAACATAAATTATTTTAGATATTATATTTGCAGCAAATATCTGTCCTCGAATACTGAAATGGTACATGCGAGTATATTTTGAAGTTTCTCTCCTCCCTCTTCCCCGGTGATAGACTCCTGGAAATCCCCACCCAAGCCACCGAACTGACCCCCAACATTGGCGGCCCCGACAACCAGTCGCTGGCATCATCACGGCGCTCCGCACCGGCTCAGTCACAAGCTGAGTCACCGCGGCTCCTCACAAGAACCTCCCTCCAGCGAGCGTCCCTACATGCCGGTGCATAAACCTCTTATTATGATTGTAGCGCCTAGCGTTGTGATGTCGTTTAATATTACCTGTTGATGTTGTTAGGTTTTTTTCGTATAGTGAATCACTTATCCAGTCATTTTATTACTAATATTCATGACAAATTTCACTGAATGCTCTATTGTGCCTGTTTTCGGATTTATTTTGATTAATAATATCATGTTTAAGTGTAAAAAGAAGTGCTAGTACGAATTTTATTTAAAATATTGCCATATTTTCCTTGTTTCTATAGGGATAATGTAATTTCTGTATTGTTTTTCGTGGTAGATAGAGATTATGTCATTGAAATTATTCGCATGTTATTATGAGCATATTAATCAACAAAGCATTGCCTAGAAATGTCAAACTCCAATACCGAGTAATATTTTTTAATACTCCTAAAGGAACTTTTGTTTCGTGACTTAATAAGCCTCCTTAGCTGTTAAATAATTTGATGCATGTCTGTTGTAATTTAAGTATGTCGTAATGCAGGTAATCGTAATAATTGAAAGAAAGATTCTTTACAAGAATAGTCTTGTTCATAGAACTCTGTAAATCGATCACCATATTATATGCAACTACTTTAAAATGCATTTTTCATTTTAATATGAAAAGGCTCTATTTCAATTTAATTTTACATATTCTAAATTATAAGCATAAAATTCATTATTCAAAATAATTTTAATACCACGCAGTTATTTATATAAATTATAATATAATACATTAATTTTTTTCTAATTTTAAATTTCTGCCTAGTAGATGTTATAATCTTTCGACTTTTAATATATTGTAAATCATTCACTACAAGGATATATAAATATTGGATCAAAAGCATCAGAAAGCTATTGAAGAATATTATAATGACCTAAAGTGAAACATCCGCTTTATTGTTGTTCATTCTATTTATAGCATGATATAGCTGCGTTTGTCATTTTGATTTATTATAATTGGTTAATAAGAAACTATTTTAACCTATCATACCGATTGATTAAACTTTGCTGTTTTTATAAACAGGGTGATTGTTATTGATATATAGAAATTGATGTATTTATATTTTATAAATTGATATATAAATTGGTATATAAAAATCATATAAAAAATAAATGTTTAATTTAAGTCTATGGGCTATAAAGATATCAGTATATGAAAATTTTAAAATTCAAATTTATTTAGTGTCAAGACTTTTAAGTCTAAACTTCTTATCTTAAATGGCTTTACGATTATATTTGGAAAAAAAGAATTGCAGCTGTACAATTTTATTATTTCCACGGTGAAAATAGTGCAGAAGCAAGTGGAAGATTAAGCCATGAGTTTCACATTCCATCTATTTAAGCACGTAATAACGAAGCAATTGTCAACAAGTTTGAACAAACCGGTTTTGGTCAAAGATGCTTCTCGATCTGGTTGGCCACTCCCTGCTACTACAAATGAGAAGGGATTAGTTTGCAATGTAGCCTTCAGAAATCAACTCGTAAACTCTATGCTAAGCTAAGAAACGAGTGCATTTATTGATGAAGAAGGGACTGAAGCCATGCTCAAAGCAACTTGTTAATGTTCTACAAAGACGGATAAAAATGAGAAACTCGTGCAATATTCAGATTAATTGCAAAACATGACCAGACATGACGAAACTGTTTTAAACCATAATTATGTATTGGTCATGTAAAGCTACGTTTAATTTAAATGGGTATATTAATAGGCACAGTTGTGTCTATTGGAAAAGTTAGAATACACATCCCACATTACAGAAGGAAGTCAAGCTTATTACTGTTTGAATTACATTGTCCTCAGATGGAATTATTTGTTCATGCTTCAGTTAACGCAAACAATTATCTTGATATGTTACAGACTCATTTTATTTAGAAACGCAGAATCGATGTACAGAATATATTCGGGATATTTACTTTTAACATCACCGCATTATGCCAGATTAATGATTAGACGATACCTTTGAATACTGTTGGATAGGACGGACGATATGACACTATCTAATATCCTGCAAGATCGCCTGATTTGATTCTCTGAAAAAATGTTAGGGGAAATTATCAAAAAAACTTGTCTATTCTGAAAACCCTCGCATTGGGATAACTTATATGAGTTGGTATAACAGATAAAATTGCTACTATTGATGAAGATTTATGCCAGAAGGTTTGTCGAAATGTGGCCAACAGACTTCGGATGTGTATTGACCATATAAATGTAAACTTTGAAAATTATGCCTAAACTTCGTTTATAACATACATTGTACATGTTCATGTTTGTACTTTATAATACGTGTACAGTTTGTATCAATATAATTAATATCATTAACAACAAAAAATCTGGCGTAATTTTTTTTACTCACCCATTTACTTACTCATTTATTATAAGTAACTTACTACCGGATAAAATCCCATTTCAACTCATTAAGTTACAACCTAGCGAAAATATTATACTGAAGTATACCTCTCATGTTATAATGTTTCACATTATTCGTCAGTAAATCAACTCGAATCTCATTGCGACATTTAAGTGTGTGCATACGTGACGATGTACTTCAATTTTGTCATAAGTCCAATACAATTTATTGTATGTCTCATTTTTATCCTGTACTGCTATGTACTTCACTCTTAGAATACGAAAGGTGTCAACACATTTCATTTTTCATTTACGATATAGTCTCTTAAACATCCGCCTTGTAGTTTATAATTTCTATAAAATCTTTTTGTGAGCATAAATTATATTAGAGTTGATGTGGAGTTAAGATTTGAATATATAACACATATTAGCTATGTGAAAAATTATTTTAGGAAATAATTTTTGAATGTGCTTTTTATGTATAGTATAGTACATTTATCATTTGAAGCATCTCTGATTACCACATTTGCCTGTATTTTTGCGTGCATCCTTTCGAATAACATTTTTATGTTAATTTAGTTAAATTTGTTAAACATTGCAACGTTAGTGTTGAGAAAATAACTATTATGCACATATTCTTACATAAGTAAATCCATAATATATTTTAAATCTAGAATGTATAATAATATTATCTTTATTCCAAATCAGCATTAATAGATAATATTATTATTATACATTTATTTTATCAACAAATATTGTGAAGATAACAGCAATTTGCGGAACATGCTAGATACATAATTTGATAAATAAATTTGTTCCTAGTATATTTAAAAGTTTTCGAGACAACTTGTTTTTTATTTTATTTATAGTGGTGTACTCCAGCTTTATAATAGAATAATGTTGCGTGGATTTCTATGAATTATTTGTATTGTAATATTCCCTGACGTAATTGACCGAATTAATATACCTCGTCGTTTTTATTATTGCTTTTTTGTATTTGTTTTCGTGATTTCTTTGAATTTATATTAAATACACACCCAAAATGCAAACAAAGACAGATAATTTGTTGTAGGCGTTGTTGTTATATGGATTGGTGACGTAGTCTACAACTGTTTAAATATTAATCAATCATAATACTATATTGTATTAATTTCAAGTCAATTCAGCAGTGAGCTAAGCTTTCAATATTTAGTTATGCTTCAGTTGACTCAAAATTATTTCTGTCATTTTGTCGCATAGAGATGTGAATAATTAAACTTTCTAACATAAATGTTAATCATATTACATAATAGTTTTTAGAGTTTAGTTTTTTAGGAAAATAAATTGACTACTTTTATCAAACTTTTATAATTGACAATTATAAAATGTTATTCTGAGATTTTTAACCTGTATCACTACGTATAATAATAGGCATCATAATGTATAGATATTATGTTACATTTAATATTTTTTGTACTGATTTCAATGATTTATTAAAATAATTATTAATTGAATTTTTGCTTACATTTTTTTAGAATCGCGTTTGAGGTCGCCTAAATCTATACCGAAAGAGACATTGACAGAAAAAGATCAAAGTTTGCACACTCAAGTTGACTATAGTGGACTCAAGTCAGTTGATAATATCATACAGGCTCTCAATGACCACTCAGTACTGGTCGATAATGTGAATCAACCTGTCAGCGATGCTTCTCAATCGGTCGATAATGTGATGCAGCCTGTCAACGATGTTTCTCAACCGGACGATAATGTCATTCAACCAGTCACCGATACCACTCAACCGATCAATAATGTAATTCAACCAGTCACCAATACCGCTCAACCGATCGATAATGTGATTCAACCAATCAACGATGCTTCTCAACCGGTCGATAATGTGATGCAGCCTGTCAACGATGCCTCTCAACCGGACGATAATGTGATTCAACCAGTCACCAATACTGCTCGACCGATTGATAGTGTGATTCAACCAATCAACGATTCTTCTCAATCGGTCGTTTATGTGATGCAGCCTGTCAACGATGCCTCTCAACCGGTCGATAATGTGATTCAACCAATCAGCGATGCCTTTCAACCGGTAGATGATGGTATACAACAAATCAGCGATGCCTCTAAACTGGTCGATAATGTTTTGCAACAAATAAACGATACTCCTGAACCGGTCAATAATGTGATTCAATCAATAAACGACGGTTCTCAACCGGTAGATAATGTAATTCAACTGGTCAGCGATGCATCCGAATTGGTCAATAGTTTTCCTCAGTCAATTAAAGCTAAGTCGTCTTTAGTTGTGAGTAATGTTAACTCCATTGCGCTCAACGATTTATCTAAGCAAATTACTACTACCTCTTTACCAGATACTGATTCTGAACATTCTCTCGATGCGGAGGATCCGCGAATCATTTCCGTGAGTGAACAAGCCAGCTCTGTGATTCCTGTACACTTAATCCCCCAACATTCACTATCTTCAGGATACCAAACAGGCAGCAGTGTACCTGAACCAGTTGTCGACAATCTTCAATGGGAAGCACAGACCATTAAATCAAACGATATCAGCATTCTTGCATCCACAAAACAGATAAACTTTGCCTCTCACAAAGATTACAATGAGAAATAGTTTAGTCAATATTTCTCTCTCAGATTGTGATACATAGTTATTAATATAATAATAATATTCATACATATTTTGATCGTTATTTGTATCATAGCTATCGATGTAGAGATTACGTTATTTATATTCGATCATATGTTTGCTCCCATATGCTTCCATTACAATATGAAACATATACTTAGTCCAAGCGTATTCATAAAACGCGCCATTCTTGTGATTTAAAATAATCTAATACACTTTAAATTGTACCTTTGTATGTATATTATGAGTCGTTTTTTAATAATATTATAAAGCTTCATATTAAAGAAATCGACTTTTTGATCTATTTAATGAACATTTATTAAATATGATTATTTATTGCTTTTTATCTTAATGTTTTATTTAAAAATATTCTTTCAAAATGTTTTGTACATTGGATATGTATATATTTTTAAGTTAAATATTCGAAGAGTTTTAGAAACTTATGTAATTAATTATGATTTAACTCGATACCTATTGAATCTGTTATCCCTGATAAGCAATTAACGAAAGGTTATTTAATTGCGGTACATATAAAAACGTTCCTATTCATGAAGGTCATCAAATTAATATGGTATAGTATCATGTCGTATGTCATGAAAATTATTACTGCACTATTCAAAAAGCGCAATGAAAAGAAAAGAAGATTCGAGATTGTTGTTCCTTAATGAAGGAAGCTTTTGCCGAAAATAAACGGTAAATAGACTCCGGGTAGACGACATAAAATTTTAAGCGTAATTTTCAAAGCTACATGTAACTGTTTTGAAAATAAAACCGGATAATACTGCAGCTTAAAAAGATTTGTTTTTGCATATAATATTTAAGAAGTTGGTAGTCAAGATTTTGTCAATTTTTAAAATAATTTTTGCCGAATTATTTCAATGAGAATAATACTCTTGTGCATCTGCTGATGCGTTATCAAGTTAATTACTGTAAAAGAGAAAGAATACGACTAACATAAATTTTGTGATATGATTTGTATGTTGTCAAAAACAAGAATCACATGTATCAATAAATAACCGAACACAAATGAATAGTTTATTTTTGATACCTAATATAAGTTTAAATATTATAATTTATTAGGAGTTGATATATTTATTTGTAATCGTTTACTATTATCATTTTTCAAAGCAATAATTGAATGCCTTGCCGAAAATAATATGTAGTAATTTAGATATTTTTTGTTTATTGTGCAATGCATTTTTTTCTTCTTTTAAAATTATGAAATCTATTTATTCATAGAAAACTAATACCTTCTAAAATTGCAATAGTTGGCATTATCCAATGCAAGAAAAAATTATTTACAACTTGAAATAATTTAGAGATTCACAAAATCTAATTAAATTGATCATTATTGCGACCACATACAATTGTTGTTGTATGACAGATTTTCATCAGGTTTGCGCAAGTAAATTTTTTGTTAAATTTAAGAAATTTTAAATCATGATTATACGTATATAATATGTACCTATAATATATATCACGAAACGCATATTTTATTTATGTATATAATAATATAAGCCTGTAATTAACGAATTATGCTTGATGCGAAAACTATTTTGCCCATTTGTAATTAATTGAATATTATAAATGCAGCGACATTATATAATAGTATTTTTACGCTTAAAACCGTATGATTTCTTGGTGTTATCAACAATTATGACACATTCAACCGTTTGTGTTCAACTAATATAATTTACAACGTTTCGATATATTTCACACTATAGCATGTTGCTTTAAAAATGTATAAAAAGGCTTTATTTATAGTATGCATTTCTATGGTTATAATATCGTATATATACAATATATAGTACGAGAATATTTAACATACTATTGTAAGAGAAAACAAAATAACTATGCTAGAAAATATAATATTTATCTGTTCTCAATACAATTAAAATAAATAATATCTGACAATGTGATACACAGAGCGTGTCTATATAGTTTTGTTTCATATCGAAATAGGTTCAATGATACAAAATATATATTTTATTAAAATAAAATAACAACGCCTGCAATTAGAGCACAACACAGATTCTAAAAGCCCTCTTTTGAGCTCTAATGGTGAATTACAATTGATTAAAGTTAAAACAGTTATATTTACATAGGCATCACATATATACATACAAAATATACTATGTATTGCACATCTATAACGTATGTAATTTATATACACAGCCATGTATTTACCATTTGTACACAAACTAAAATTACAAGCAATTATATACAGAGTCTACGTATAAACACTATTGACAATGAGGCTTTTGACAACTTTTGCTTTAAGGTTTTATATGGTACGTAGGCTACTACTATATAATAATAATATCACTTTGAACAAATCAATTAAAATTTATAAGGATAACTTCTAACAAAGTTTTGCAATCGATTAGGCAATCGGTTTATATCGGTGTTATTATTATTAATTACCAAACGACATAAATGCTGCAAAGGCGAAACTTGCACTGTAATAGGCTGCCTGAACTTTACCGGTCCAACACGAGACTCCCAAACATATTTCTTTTTATCTTCTGAATTTTCTTCTCCCTCTGAATTATTAATGGCATTCGGCGTTAAATAAAAGTGTCTCACAAGTTGTACTAAACTTCTATAACTAGGGCCAGCTCCTGCGCCTATAGGCCGCTCTGAATCAAAAATAAAATACTCATCTTTATGCCAAATACGTATGTGTACCGGGCCGTCCGTTCGTAACACTGTCAATGTGAAAGCGTTCGTAGTATGACTTTTGCGGAGTAGAAAAGCGCCAATAGTCGCATTTTTAAGGACAATATAATTTGCAAGCTCGGCGCTATCACTATCGAGGTACCAATTTAAACAGTATATTTCATTATTTAGTGTATTGGGATCCGGTTCAGTCGAAAATTTATTCGGAGTTAGTTCACAAACAATTGAATGGCACGATTCCGAATACTGAGCTCCAAATGGTGAGTCTAAACAACGATTTTCTGACTGTGATTCCAAATGAGTAGGAACTATTTGTGAACAATTTTCAGCCGGTGATTTTTTTCTCTTCCACGACGATTCGCAAGTTATAACCATTAGGCCACACTTCTTTAAAAAGTTCACAAAACTTCTTTTATAATGTTTTTTTTGTTTCACAGTCATTTCAAAAACAAAAACTCAATTAGAATAACCAACGATTTATAGATTAACCATCCTTTATAAGTTAGCATATAATATATACTTCAAGCCGCTATTCCAGGAATTAGGCTAAAAATAACCTTCACTATCTCTCACCTATAGAAATTCTACAAGCTGCGTCTCTACCAATAACAAGCGAGTATTTCTTGGAAAATAATATCAGTGCAATTCTTGGAATACATATTGAAAATAATTTGTAATTTGCATTTATAATTATTAGTCGATTCGTTGGTAGATTATTAATAATTATTGGTGCAAAATAATATTATAAAATTTTTAAATGTACTTAGGCTATAATAAATTGTAAATAGAATTAATTGTAAACATGGTTATTAATTGTCATGCTATTTAAATAATTAAATTGTTTTTTTAATAAGTGGATCGCAGTAGCCAACCCTAATAAAATTTAATATGTAGGTCTAATAATAAAAGATTTTATATTTGCTTACTATATCATATTATTGGCGCCAGCGCCTAGATTTTTTGATTAGGGGGAACACTCTTGTCCGACAGATGCAAAATAGCACTTTATTTGTTAATTCACAATTTTTATATCATGGCTACAGAATTCCGACTGCTAGTAGAATTTATTAACCGACTTAATTGGGTTGTAACTTAAAACCGGAGGACAAATCCTAATTAAGAAATATAACCTATTTTTCGAGGTTATGAATGAAAAAGTATTTACAATAAACAAAATAGATTTTAAAATAATCAAATTAATTAATAAAAACAAATGTAAGGGATTTTAGAATGTCGATAAAAACGGTCAAAATACGTATACATTTAAATAACTTCTGAAATAAACAAAAAAAAATTATAACTAACTTTAAGTAATTATTACACTATTTAAATTTTTTGTTTATCTTTGTTACTTGTTTTAATGACGACCATGAAACCTAGTTATTTATTCCTCTGCATTTTCCTCCGCATTTAAGTGACAACCAATTTTGTTGCTAGAAGTATGGACAGTCATTTATGATAGCTAATTAAAGTTTCCAACAAACCTCTTAATTGATCCTCAAGATTATTTTGACCGAGATTATGTTTCTCCCTTGTTATTATATATATATATCACATTACAGTACCATACGTAAATACGGTCAACATTGCCATATTATGTTGATAAAATATAGTTTAAATGTATCACAATATTCTGATGAACACATAAAAAATATATTTTTAATATATATTTAATTTGAAAGGAGTCCACAACATCATTAGATAACATATAAAAAGTTATATCTATGGTTATATAATACTTGCTTTCTACAGCTTTAATTCATGTTTTTTGACGCGCACATTTTATTAAAATCCTTTTGGTGTCTATCCTCATTAAGTTAAATCAATTTTTGTGATCAATAACAAAGATAATAATACAACAATAAAAATGCCTATCTTAATATTCTCGGCTATTTTCAACACCAAATCTTTTACACAAACACTGATACTGTGTTCCTCCAGCTCAGTGAATATTCTTTAAAGGATTTTAATGTTGCAAAATTACTTGTAAATGGTGTCCCAAGTGACAAGTGCATTTTCTCTTATTTTTTATTGAAGGCACATTTAAAGAGAAAATTGTATGGTGTATAGTGCAAATCTGACACCTTTAATCATTCTAAATGATTAATAATTAATAATATTTGTATAAATAATAAGTAACCAAAACTACCTCAAGCGGGGTGGTTTTCAATATATGCTGGCTTACGAAGTTAATAAATGTATAAATAAATACATTATAACAGGAAGTAAATCAGTAATGTTTACAACCTTTCCAGTTACATAATTATATACAGCATTACTTTGTCGGTCATGGTTCCTATTAAACAATGTATACCACTTCGATAGGTGGAACGCGGTAGCTATGGCATTGATCTATGTCACTAGCAATACTGACCCCGGGTATAACTGGGTAAACCGCAATTAATGTCTACATCCTTTATGAATGGTCGATTTATAGTCGATTTATACACGATTATTGTGTAGTATATATTATCATAACAAACGATGATTTCCATTCCATACATTATTCAGCGCCTTTTTTAATTTTGTTTTGGTTTTGTGGTGCGCACCATAAAACAAATTAAAATTAAAAACAAGACCGAATAGAACTTATTGCCGCGACTTTCAAATATAGATACAAAGTTTTATTCAGTATCATTTAGAGGAGAACAACACTCGTATAGTACCGAAATCCAGAACTGTCAAACAAACAAAAGGAATGCGTTATTGTCAACCATAAATATAAATTTAATATATGTTTTATATACAAAAAAAGCTTGTCTTCTATAAAACTATGTTAAGGAGAGTGATATGATGACATAAAATGTACGTGGTCTATATTTTGTTTATCTCATGGTCATTTAAATAATTGTTGTTAATACATTTTTTCTGTTTTTCTTGTCACATAAGGAGATCCTGCAATATTGCCAATGTAAACTCTGGATGATGATGACAATATAATTTTCAAATGTAAACCAAATTGACAAATTCTTTCATTGAACTATATAAAGCTTTGCAGGGTTTGACTTAAATATTTAGGTGATAAACGTTTTAGGTACTGACTGTTGTTTTTTCCTCTTTAAATCATATCGATATTATTGCAAATGTTTGTTGTTTATTTGGCTTACGATTTAATAAATTCTGTTTCTTTTCTTTTTATTATTTTTGATTTGTTTTATGTGGGTGCTTAGAAATGAAATATAATGATATCATTTTTAATATGATATATATATATATATATACATTGTTTGAACATTACGACAAAGTATTGTATAATAAACCCAAAATGTTAGAAAAATAATTTATTAAATAAAAATTGACGTTTCGGTCTCAACCAGAAACTAAAAAAGACTTTTCCATCTTGATAATGGTCTCTCGTTGAGACCAAAACGTAGAATTTTATTCTACTATTATTTTCGATTACGACAAAGGCTTTCTAAAAAGTCTGAAGAGAACCTTTCAATTTTGATACCTGAACAGAATATTCCAAGTTTTTCTAGTTTAGAATATATATATATAATATATGTTTGTCAAAATATTGTAGAGACGCCACGCAATAAAATGGGTATTTTGGATAACTCGAAATAAATTTAGATTTGTTAGTAAATTGAAATAAATTGAAAGAAAAAAAAAATTACATGAAAACAAACTTTAATATACTAATCTTGTAGATAGCGTCGATAGTTTTTTATTGTATATAAATGTTAAGTTGTTAACACGAAAGCAGAAGTGGAGCAAATAATCTTCAAACATAATTTAAACTTATTATTTAAAAGCAATTAACTAAACTGAAAATACGGATTCCAATCGCCATGAAAGATAAAATGTCATCCGGACTCTAAACAAAATTAAACTGCAGTTGCAATAATAATGACTCTATTTTAATTCTTTAGTAGATATTTTATAGCAATATTGTCAGAGAATGTTGTTTTTGGTTGCAGTTAAGATACAAACAGTTTAAAGTTTCTAAAATAAACCTTGGCTAAAAACTGGAATGTACTTTCAATGTTATTCCAATTCACATTTTTAAAATTTATAATTGAATGAAACTATTAATATATTCATTGAAGTATGTTATTAAAAAAATAATTTTAACAATGCAATAAGTGAAGGCATCCTACACGTACATGTCAATATTTTCTGGGTTTTATGGTTTTATGTTAAATTTAAAAAATATATTTCAACGGTAGTTGTTTGGCTTTAGGTAACAATTGGAAATAATAGTTTAACATGTAATTGGTAACATTTTCAATAACGAAACAGCACAATGTGATAGGTTACAAAAGGGACGCCGCTGTGATGAAATTTTTTTTGAAGTATTTTTTTGATAAACGGCATTCTCGTCATCGCTTCTCACAATGTAAAGAATACAAGTCTCCCGCCATGTCTACCGAAATGCCCTCACAGCAGACCTGTGTGATTAACTTGATTTACTACTTGAGAAGCATCCACCGCATAGAGTAAGGATAGGGTAGAGCTTTGACTCCCACTCCAAAAATGTATATATTTAATATGTGTCATTATTTTACAATAAATGTTTGTAGTAAATTATGTATAATATATT